>JAQGBI010000477.1:0-15708 GCA_034698325.1 Sminthurinus elegans | reverse complement strand
AATGTCAAATTCGACGAATTGGAATTCAAAATCGGGAGAAGATGAGACTCTAAAGATTTTAGTTGTAGCCTTTTCCACTTTTCCCCCTTTTCCACCATCTCCTCATAAAAAATATTTGTTTAGATAGACGAGTCAACTGACTGTGTTCCAGCCCATTGATTCATGATCAGAGCAGAGTTTGTGAAAAAGGAGAGGAAGAGACAAAAATGATATTTCCATTTCTTTTCAGTTTTCAATGTATTTTCACTACATTTTGCTCACCTCACACCTTACACCTCACTCTCCTTCATGTACTATGTGCATTGTACATTGTACATGTACTTGCCACTTACGACTCACCACCATTCTCAATTTTGACTTTTCTCCTTCAAGCTTTAAAGACGGAAACTTGAAAATAAAAGGTAATATTATTTATAATGTAAATGTACTGTGCCCTGAAAGCTGTAAGATATATAAAACCATTCGTTGGAAAGTCTATTTCATTTTTTTCCTCCTTTTTGCTTTTTCTTAAATTGGCAAATTGAAAAGTGGTAAAATATGCAAGTACAAATAGCATATATGCTGCTACTGACGATTATATGATAATAAAGATATACAAGTAAAATAAGGTAAAAAAAAACTGCAGCAAGTGTGAAAAAGTTTTTCATGTTTTATAATAAAATATATTATGGTACTTGTTTGCACTTTGCTTTGCATAATATTTGGTCTTTTTCTTTCTATCTTTTATCTTTTATTGTACTGCGTAACATAATAAAAGTATATATATACATAATATGATAGCGTAATAGTACTATGCCAACTCTTTGTATCGTACAATGACTTTTCCAGTTATTTATTCACCCATAGAAATAGAAAAATGTAGAAATCCTAATAGACATTAGACATGCTTACTCAAACTTTTCAAGATGGAAGGGAAGGAATAAGAGTAGAAAATATGAAACGTGAATTGAGACGAGACGACACTAGACACTAGAGAAAACCAGATGATGAGACGCACGTAGGAGGCACTGCACTGGGAACTGGGAACTGGGAATATACATATTATGTACAATTTACAATGTATGTTTTGTATAGAAAATAAAAGCTAGTCATCGTTTCACGCAGGAAAACTTATTAAAATTTGATGTCTCAGCATAGTGTTCATCTTACAAAATATGTTTCAGATTCCAGATTCCAGATTTCATGTTCCAAGTGTATGCAGATTGCAGATTGTAGATTCAACATTTTGGGTTTTTAATACTGTTCAAAATTTCAGGAGCAGAGCTGAGCAGAAACAGTCTGTTGTCTGTTGACATAGTGTAGGTATACATCTGTATTCTGTATATTTGTGTATGGTAAATATAGTAAATAGTAAATAGTAAATGATGAATATCTGGATGCTGGATTCTGAAATCTGCAGGTCTGTTCACAATACACAATACAATGTAAAAGGAGGCCCAACGTACAATACAAAATACAGTACAAATAAACCAGACAAAATAATATTGCACATGGATGTACAAAATTTTATATACTTGTGTCTGTTTGTACTTGTGTTCGTATAATATATATTAGTATATTTGTATTTTGTAATATTGTGTTTTTCTTGTACACTTTGCGCTTTTCCTTGTGCTTTTTTCAGTTCCAAATTTGAGGTCATGATACATAATATTAGATCTTATATCTCTTGTATCTCTTGTATCTTGTTTCAAGCTAATATAATATAATGCATAATGTAATATATCGCATCCCTCATCCCATATCCAGCATCCTTCATCCTTATGCACAAAGAATCATATAGACTTGAGATTTTCTCTTTATTTGTATTTGCGTAGCATCTTGTTCTTGGTTTTGGTTTGAGTTTTCAGTTTTGGTCGTGGCTCTTTTGGCTTTGGCTTTGACTTTGACTTTTGCGACTTTGACTTACGGATTTTTACTCATTCCATCCAAGTTTGGTAAATTGCAAATGTGCTGACGTGCACCAAACTTTCAACTTGTTCCATGTTTAGAGAGAGAGAGAGGAGACGGTAAGTCAACGTTTGTTTGTGCACTGCTCACTGTTCAGTAGATTCTTGATTCTTGATTCAAGACTCAAGATTCTAGACTGTAGGTACTTCAATGTATTCTTGGACTGTGCATATATATATACATTATGTAAATAAATTGTGGACGGTAAGTGTTGAATCTGTGAAGGGAAAATTTACATCCTCCTGTCATCTTCCACATTTGTTATTTTTACTTTTCCTTCATGTTATTCATTACTTGTAATTAACTCAATTTGGAAGAACGTGAGGTACATGTTATATCAAGTTTTACTTTTTTGCTTTTTACTTTCAAGGCGGCCGCCAATGTTCATTCCGCTTGCTATTTATCATGCACTTGCATCGCCGTATTCCATATTTATACTGTGCACTCTGTACTGTACACTGTACACTATATGCATATCAAATATCAAATATCCGTTTCCTCTTTTTTATCCCACTTTTGCGGTAGTCGTAAAAATGAGTAGAAAGTAGAAATAATAACTTTGGAACTATTTAAGAGCTGCATAAAAGTGACCACTGAGTCTTGTGTATATTTGTTTTGCGTCAACGGGTAACCTTTTTAATACTTAATAATAATCATAATAATAATGTAGGGGAATGATGAATATTACACAACGGCTGATTACATAAAAGGACGTAAAACATAAAACATGCAGAGAAATACATGTACAAATCCAAGTAGTTCAAATGGTGAAAAAGAGGAGAGGAAAAACCTAAATCCTAAAAATCAAAGTTAACATTTCTAACTAAGTTATTATGACCTATTACTCAAGTTGACAAAAGTCCATTACATGTAATGCAAATTCTATAATATTAAATGCATTTATGTTTTATTGGGTGAAACAGCAAAGGGGCACGGCGCTGCCCTTTCCTCCAATTCTTCGGCCTTTCCCTTTCCGAATCTCGTTAATTTACACACGATATGACTCTCAACTTTGAAGTTGCTGGTCGATAAAAACACTGGTTAGTCATTAATGGATACTGTCAAGTTGGAAATTTTGATATTTTATGCTACGGAAATCCAAATTTTATGTAGAAACTCAATATGTTATTTTGACTTTTATATTTCATGACTAAACATTTAAGTAGTAGTTTATATAGTAAATCATATTAAAATTCTCATAATGGTAAAAAAAAAGAAAAACAAAGAAGAAAACAGGGGTTTCATCGCAAACGTAGTTTCTTTATTCAAGTAAATATCTCCAGACTTTTTCATTATGTAAATTAACACAAAAAGTACCAGTAAATACAGTTAACAGTACAGTAGTTGATTGTCACTGTGTATGTACCTTGTACCTATATGTTTTATGTTTTTGTTAAGCTAAGGATAAGTTTCCTTAGCTTCCTGGTTATCACAAAATTGTCTCACATCCATTTCACAATGCTTTAACAGTGAATAGTGAAAATCCTCTTCTCCTTTGTACAATGCAATGTGCAACTAATATTATGAATTGCTATCAAGTATGAAGCTCTGTACTTTGCAACACGTAATAATTTTCAATATTTAAATCTCGAAACTCTTACACAAGTAAAGTATATGTGTTAAACAGTAACAAAAGAAAAGCTTTGTGTGTGAAAAGTTGAAAATTTTGCAACTAAACAAATCATATTGTCCAAATCAAAAGAAATTAATCGAATGAATTGCAGTGTCACAAGTCACAAAAGAAATGGTAATATAATAATAATGATATTAATTCTTATTACTACTACTAAACAAAATTTAAATGCAAATATTTCAACAAGTATTTCAGTGAAAACGTGACGAATTTGATGAAAAACTCAGTAATAGTATTTTTCATCTTTTGTTTCTCAGCATGGAAAAAGGGTTTGAAGTATATCACGATAATTGAATGCTCTTCGCTATTCAAGTCCAAACCCTTCAGCATTTGAAATTGCGATTATTAATTTTTTCTTGAGAGTTTCCTTTGTAGGATAATCAGGTAGTATTAATTGGTTGAAACAAGTGTGAGCCTCTGGTAGATTTTCTATTCTGTCTCGCATTCTGGAAATCTAAAATGAATAAAAATTCATTTTTAATTCAATTTTGTTACAAAAATGGTATGAATGTCATTTCAATTTGCACAGTATAGCTCAAAAATGTTGATATTTTATTCATGTGACATTCCACAGTTTGCTTTTGAATTTTGAATCGTCTCAACTTTCGTGGCAAATGGTAAAGGATGTGAAAAATAAAAGAGTAGCAAAATGTGCGTTTACTTTGGAATATTTTTGAAATTGGTATGGTCAAGTTTTGTTTGATATTTTAATATGATTATTTTTCTATCCCAATTCCTGTCACATGTGTAATCGATAATAGAATTATCTACCTATAAAAGATAAATCTATCATCTTTCCATTTTCATTCATTGTCTTGACATTATTCATAAGATGTAAGGTGAGGGAAGAATGAATGGAATGGAATGACAGGGCAAGCTGAGACTTTGGACAGTTTGTTGGCTAACATCTAAAACCCAAAGTCTTTATTGTACACGGTATACTGTCTAGAGTACAGAGTACAGCGTACATACTACAAGATATAGAGGCTGTTAAAACTAAATCAAAATTTGTCGTCAAGTCATGAATCATTTTTTTTGAAGCTTGTCTCTTGTGTGGTATGTGGTTTCGTGATGTCGTACTTACTGCTTATACGAACGCATATTACACATAACGTGGGACGGCCCAAAACTAGAGAATTAAAAAAGAGAAAAGATGATGAAATATGATACCTTGAAGAACATCTCGCCCATGCCGCCCACTGGAATCCGATCACTTCCCGTAGTGAACAGGAGGAACTTCTTTTGCAACTCGAGAGGAAGTGAGGTGAGCACTGACCAAAAATCCCTGCATGATTGAAATATAATAGACAAAAAATAATAATATAAGAGAGGGTATCTAGTATCTAGAATCTAGAGGTATTATAGATAAAAGATAGAGTGTACATTGTGTACAGAATATAGACAGAGGACAATGGACATTTTATTGACATGGGGCATTTGAAACAGGACAAAAGGCAATGGACATCACCAAGCTTTACACTGGTCTGGTATTTTCGTAAACTTTTTCCTTGTCTTTTATACTTTCTACATGAACATTTTCTCTACTACAAACTAAAGTATAATGTAATTTACAAAAATATGACATGATATGGTACGGTACATGGTATAGGATATAGGAAGCATAGTAAAAGGAAGAATTCTTACTGAATAATTCTGTCATCAGGACGATATTCATCATACTCTGTCACTTTCCTCAGCTCATGTAAATCCAATGTTGGAGATCCACAAACGAGCATCTCAACCTCTTCAGGACGGAGCATCTGGAAAAAACCAAAACCAAGAGAGAAAAAAACCAAGCGTAACTATTACAGTACATATTATAGTAATTTTCTATGTATATAGTAAAAGTAGTAAGATTGTAAAATCCATCCGAGCCAATGACATCCAACATCCAATGTCCCTGTCTCCAGTCTCCAGTTTTCTTCAGCCTTCAGTTTCCAGACCCTCAAAATCCCTATGCCTAGTCTAAACCGGAGCTCTCTTCCGCTTTCTCTACCAAAACTTAATTCCCAATGAACCTTCCATAATACCCGTACAGGAGAGGTGTCTTTGAATTTGTCTGACGGATTTTCAATACCATAAATCTTCCATTTCCATTTAAATATCCCTACCAACTATCAATATCTGATATAAGTAAGCTTTCTGCACGCATTTATGTATATACATACTGATACTCGCGGACAGCGGAGACTTGAGACTTTGACTTGAGACTTGAAATCAAAGTACAACGAGGAAACGGGAATGCAAAAGTATTTTCGGAAGCTATGGTACGAGAAAATATGTAGGTATAAAAGAAGCAGTTGTCAACATTTGTATCTCATGCAACATCGTATTGTTATCCTCGAGTCCTTGAGTATTTAGCATGAAGTATGTATGTACTCTGTACTCTGTATATTACTATCCGTACATTAATGTAAATTGTACGTACATGTAGCCAAAATGACTGTAATTTTAAATGTAATATGGCCATTTTCAACTTGAAGAGTTTAGTCCAATTCACAACCCAGAAAGGCAAAGAGAGGAGAGGCGGGAGAGAACAAAGGATGGAGAAAGTAAAGGCGGTTGCTATATTTTATTCCATTTCACAGATACATCTAAACGGATTTTCCGTGTGACTGGTCTTCTCAGTCTCAGCCTCAGCCTCAGTCTCAGTCTCATCGAGAATCGAGATCACCTCAATACGTCTGTACACGAGATTGGTTTTAGTTGAGGTGAGTTTGACTTGAGTTCCGAATTCTAAATTCCAGTCTAAAACTTTGCATCTGAACCCAAATCTAAAATCTACGGGGGCTTCTCTCCACATTTGAATCATGAGAGAATAAATGCGAGTGAAAAGCGAAAGATAGAGAGCAAAAAGAGAACCATCCCAAAATTTGCAATTCTATCAACTTTCCATAGGTAATATTGATATTTCATGCAGGGAATATTGTACATCTACCGTAGAGAGCAGCATCCATGTTCCATTTGAAACGTACAATAGACAGAGTGCAAAACGAAAAAGATGCAAGCCATCCTATATAGACTATAGACTATAGAAAGCAGAAAGAGAAAATAGGTGGTGTTTGATTTTCATTGGGATGGTGATGCAAATTTAGTAGTACTAATACATAATTAAGAATTAAAGTCTTTTCGCTCAAATCATGTTTAAACATGGACCATTGAGACCTGATACTTGAGACAGATTACATCAAAGGAGCAGCACATCCATTTACATATGAGCCGCCCTTGTGTGAACTCACAAGTATGGACTTTTTCAGTGTTAGCTTGAGCGACAAAAATTACATGATACTGACACAGACAACTGATCTGATTTGATTGAGATGATGTACAATGTACAATGTAAATTTACAAGGTACACCTTTTTGGGAAAAGATACAAACTACACACTAGGAAATATGTTAATGTGTCACCGTTGTAGTCTCTAAACTAAATGTAAAGTAAAAGCAGGGACTGTTGGAGAAAGCTAAGCGATCTTCTTATTTTATGTATAATGTATAATGTAGAATTGAATGTTGAAAGTCAAAAGTCAGAGGCCATGAAAAACAGAGAGGCTTTTAGTCTGTTCATAATGAGATCATTAATCATTATACAGTAAGTAATTCTTTGGATGGAATCGAATAGGATTGGATTGGAATGGAACGAGATCATGTAATAAATTCCACGGATTCAAAGAGAAGCGTCCAGGTCTTTGATTTCATGGCACTTTTTAACACTGCTCCTGAACCATTAATTCCAAATTAAAATCCAATCCAATCCAAAGCTGTAAATGTACTGACATCCATTTCCGTTCCCTCTTTCTTTGTGCTTTGTAGTTGGATTTTAGATTTGTATTAATTTAGTGTTAATTACTATTACGCTCGAGAAGAATAATATTATCAAGTTTTTAGGTACAGCGAACAGCTCTTTCTCTTGTACATATAATTTTAATAATTATGATAAGATGAGTTGAGTTGAGTTGAGTTGAATTGAGTTTGGGTTTGATCATTGCATTGAGTATTGAGCATGGAGTTTGTATCATTTGAATTATTTGCAAACTATCAACTATCAACACATGGAGATAATATGATTTTGATCCATTATAATTTACTCCTTCATTATATCGAGCTACAACCTACATAATGATAGAAATAAACTGACTTTCTTACTACATCCTATCTATAGAATCTTGATTTTATATTCGAGACTCAAAGTTCAAGATTCAAATATGTACTTTTTTCATAATGATGACTTGCCTAAATCTTAAATCCACTCATCGAGATCAAGTTTTTGGAATCCTCAGAGTCAGATGTGAGATGTAAATACTTGACGTTTTGATGGACCCATCCTCCTTTAAAAAAACTAAACTACATACTACACATATATATATCAAGTACCCAGTATCCAGAATTCAGGAAGTGTATAAAAGCCTGGAATCAAATTGGGCCACTGGTAGTGTACATTGCACACGTCTACTGTCTACTGTACAGAGTACAATTTATATAATACACATTTGTTGAAAAAAAAGCTTAGGAAAAATTCCATCTCGCATTGTGAATAACAATACTTGTGTAAAATATTATACGCGGTCCGTCGTCCGTCCTTCGTCCTTCGTTCTCTGTCCTCCGCCGTCCACATCTCAATCTGCTGATATTGAATTGGAGCAGAAGTAAGTAACTTTATCCACTGTCTACTGTCTAGTTTCGACTGTGGACTGTACTGTCTATTTTCCCTATTGTATACGAGTGGAAAGAAAGAGGGAGAGAAGAAGAGTACCTAAGCGTAATAGGCTGTTAGTGCTTTCAGCTGTCACTAGTTGCATTGAAAAATATCCACAATCCACAACCCTGTACAATATACAGTTCATTATACGTGCATCGTACATGTACTGTCCGTAGTATGACCGTACATATTTTGCTCACTGTGCTCTGTACTTGTTTGAAATGACACTTTGTGTGTGTATCTAGTGTATTGTGTAGATGGGATGACATGTGTAGGGTAGATAGATAGTATTTTCTCCTACCTCCTTTCTCTTGTTGTCTTGTTCACATTTAATAGAGCTAGAGCTCCTTTTCCTACTTTTTTATCCAATATGTCTCCTGCCTCTTTCAACAACGGTGTAAGAACCAGTGTACACTGTACACTGTACATTGTACAGCATACAGGGTACAAGCTATAGTGTAAAGGGTAGACATTAGACATGTGTCTAGAGAGTAGAGAATAGAGACAAAATATAGACAGATATGAGATTTTCCATTTTCTTCAAACCTGTCTCATCTTATACTTATTCTTCTTCTTCTTCTTCCTTCCCGCTTGCCGTTGTCCGTGTCTGCTGTCTGTCTGTTTTTGGAAACTGAAATTTCTTATTTCACATGTACAACGTAAATGTAGAGTTGGAGTTTTTTTTTATTTATATTCTCGTCCCGCATTCGCATTCGTATTTGTATTTGTATTCCTATTCGCATTCGCATTCCCTTTTCGGTCGTTTTCTTTCTCTTTTTCCTCGGCCATACTTTGTACTCTACCGTCTGGTTTCCTCCAAATCTGCTCTAGAGTTTGGAGTTTGGACTTTTGTAGATATTATGTATGGAAAGGAAGTGAACCTGATTCGTTGTTCCAGGCCGTGGTTGGCCATATCATATAGTATTGCTGGTGGATTGTGGCTTGTGGATGGTGAATCGTGGATCATGGATGGTATAATATGTAATTGTATCTATATTATTGTATTTTGTATTTTGTATGATGTCTAGCTGCTTCTTTTTTTCTTCTTGTTCTGGCTTGTAAAAAGGGAACGGGAAAGTAGATGCAAGTTTTAGTGCGGTGTAGAGAGTAGAGAGTAGAGGGTAGTCAAGTTGAATAGGATAGAGAGCTGAAGAGATTTGGAAATGTTGAAAATTATTCAAAAGTCGTACGTGCAAAAGGTACTAGAGCTCAATTGTACATGGTACATACATTTCCCCATGTATACTTAATGCTGATGCTTAGTTTTTCAAAAAGCCGAGATGAATCACGTTCTACAAAGCAAAATGTTGAATGTGGGATGTGGAATGTGGAATGTGGGAGATAGGAACCACAACACAGACACATAATGGATACATATAATGGATGGATGGCTCCTTCCTCCTCCTTCCTTCCTAGTTTTAGGTTCTATTCAGAGTAGTTTTATTTTTGTGGAGGAATGCAAAAAAGTAGGATTGAGGATTTTATGTGATA
Organism: Sminthurinus elegans; assembly: GCA_034698325.1. Taxonomy (NCBI): domain Eukaryota; kingdom Metazoa; phylum Arthropoda; class Collembola; order Symphypleona; family Katiannidae; genus Sminthurinus; species Sminthurinus elegans. The sequence goes on along the minus strand of JAQGBI010000477.1, from coordinate 5,939 downwards.
TAAATTGGATTTCTCTTCTTTTTCTTCTTCTTCTTCTCTTCTTGTTGGACTTTTAGTTTTTTTCATATTACACAATAGTGGGAGATAACAAAAGAAAGAAAATGATGGAAAAAATGAATGTATAATATGGTACATATCCAATGTTACCTAATACCTATGTAATCCGAATACACTGTACACTGCTGATACAACTGAAGAGAGTTTATTTGAAAATTGAAATCACAAATGTACAGACCAGGCAGACCATCAAAATGGGTGAAAAAAACAATGAAATTATTATTAAGAGTAATATAATAAACAGAATATGGTGAATGGTGAAAGCATTTTTATAGCTTTATAAAGTATACAGACTTTCCGAATCTTTTCAATTCAAACTAATGGAACTGAAAAAGAAAGAGATGAAGGGATTTCCATATTCATATTACAGTCATATGCATAATATTTTACTTTGGTTCACTGGAAACTGGAAAGTAGTAACTGGAAACTGGCTTATTTCAGTTAAATGGATTCAAGATGGTGAATTTTTTATACAATGTACAAGATGCATATATATTTTTAAATGGGAATATCTTAAATACTACGAAGAGCCAAATATAAGCATGAAATAGACATGATAAAGTTAAAAACCATCACTTTGTGACGAAATACTTTAGGCTCCGGAAGCGAAGCTCACTATGGAAGTCATCATCGTGTCTGTCAATCGTTATAAGTTTTAAATGGATTATTATAACTTGTCCACGATAGTTTAAAAATTTTCCACTAGATGGAGCCACTAACGAGTTCCAAAAGATCTCGCTAGGTGGCGCCACTAAAGAGTTCCGAAATTGTACGCTAGGTGGCGCAACTAACGAGCTCCAAAAGATCTCGCTAGATGACTAACTGTACACAGATGGACGGACACGACTATCGCAATAGACAGCTTCGCTTCCTAAAAATGAATGAAATGTAATACTTACAATAAGTGCATTGGAGGCGGTCACAGAATGAAATCCGAGGTAGAAAGCCCTAAATTGAGCATAAATTGCGGTATTGAGAACCCAGTCCAAATAGAGTTTCACATATTCCTCTCGATTACTATTTTTCACCATGATGTGCTCTCCATTGTCTTTGAGGTTGTAGGTCATGATCCGGTCGTATTCTTGGAGGGAAGCCTACAAAATTATTGGAAAACACAACAACATCTTACCAACATAATATGGGAGATCCTGTAAGAAAACCCCGAGTTCACTCAAATCCACTTTATTGCATATTCTAATAGTTAAGTAAAAGGACTAACTATTCTGAAAATTTCAAGACTCTAACTTAATTGGAAGTATTTTAAAAAAATTAATTAAATTTGAATTTATGTGTAAAGACATATGTGGCGGGAAACTTGCGAGTCGATTCTCTCTCTAACCTTAGATGCGTGAACTCGGGGTATTCATCTAAGATATCCCATATAATATATTATTTAGCAATTTTGAAAATTGAACAGAAGAGGAAAAAGGACAGATTATTTCTATAGGCAATAGGAACAAACATATAAAATATAAATGCTACAATATACGTACAACAACCAAAAGGAAGGAGAACAGGATTTCAGATTTTCACTCCATGCCCTTTGTAGAGAGAAAATCCAGGGAGAGAGAGAGAGGAAAAGTGAAAGGTGAAAATGGATTTTGTGGTTTTTTCTCTACATCAAAATTCAAAATCTATGGGTATAAAATATAAAATCTAAACCATCTAATCTGTGTATAATATGTTTGTATTAGGATAAGGAAGAGAAGACTCATGATTGACAATCCCTGTTTCTGCTGTTTTCACTATTTACTATTTACTTTAGCTATATAATATTAACAATGAGTCATAGAAAGTTGTTACCTGAAAAGACAAGCCCATGTCCTCTTCCACACTCCCTTCATACTTTAGTAACTCTCTCAGTCCATGAGCCACGTCCTAAAATACCAAACCAATAACCAAACCAAACCAAACCAGTCAACAGATTTTCTTATATACATGAAAATTCACTTACTCGGCTCATTTCATTGTCATTTTAATCCCTACCTCCTCCAAAACTCCACTCTTTAGCCTTTATACCATTACAGTTTATTCACGTTGGAAAGAGGGGAGAGATTTCCAAACCACAAAGAACCCACAAATCTGCAACTGCCATTTACACTTACACATCTTGGATATCTCTATTTTAAATATTCCTCCAGTTCCATCCACAATACAAAATATACAATATCCACGCACGAGCATCCACATACCGATACTACATACAGATAAAACTAACCCGATACTCAAATCTGACATTTTGCTTCTAGTCATTTTGCTCCAATCATGTACATAATAAAATTATACAAACAAGAAAATTTCTTAAATGGGAATCGACTACATTTTAACGACGGAGAATAATTCCCAATCGCAATTACTGTGATTTTGTAGGGACAATCATGAATATTTTTTAATTTCAAGTACTTCTGCACCCTCCTTAAATTCGCAAAAATTCTTCAAGGCTGAAAATTTACTTAATTCTCCCTTATTTCCAACTTTCAAATCCCAAAGAAACAGGAAAGGTCCAAATTCTGAATTTTGCATCAATACTAAAAATGGACACCGAGCTTCTTTGTGCTGTATGATATATTTATTTCTATTCGGCATTACTTGTTATTTACTATTTACACATTCACGTTGCACAGTTCAAATAACCTTGGATGTGCGTGTTTCATGTAAGTAGTTTTAGTTTATTTCTCCATTTCTCTATTTATCTAGAGTCGACATTGTAAGTAGTTTTAAGATTTGAGCGGAAGGTAAACAGACAGTTTACAGTTCACAGTAATTCATGTGGCAATAAGTCTGGGTAAGTGATCCGTAGGAATTCGAATCTCAAGTTGGAATACTGAATACCGGATACCGACTCAATTCCGTATTCCGAAAAGGTTAAAAGTTATGTACATAATAAAAAGCTCAAAGATCAAGGATCAAGATTGATGAAACTATAAACCACCAAACCGTTTTTATACATACATACAAACACAATGAAGTAGCCGTAGCCGAGAGAAGAAGGAAAAAAGAGCAAAGAATACTTACCGGCATGATCTCAGCCAGGTCATCGATAGTGGGATCTCTGGTGACTCCAACTGCCGAGTTATCTCTATAAATTTCATCAAGGTTATTCAAGTTTAGATTTGAGATCAGGTTCACTGATTGTGTGCGCTTCATGATTCATGATTCATGGACATATAATTGGTAATTGAAATAAGATATCACTTTTCAACTTTGATGACGGCAGTTAAAAAGTAAATATTGAAAATCCCAACTTGCACATCAACTTTAATAGGATCAAAATAACAATAGAAAAGTTGTAGTTTCTAGTTCTATTCATCTTTGAACATAATGGAAATTGAAACTTACACAGGCACAACAGGTGGTGAAAGGAGTTTGCGGTAGCAAATTGAAGGGAAGTGAAGGTCCAAAATAATTGAATTGTACACAGCGAGACCCATGAGAACACCTGAGAAATAAAGTAGTATTTTAATCAAAACAACATGATTTTACAATTACTTATTTCAAAAAACTGGTGTGGATTTACTCTGTTTTTGTTACTTGTAACTTGTTTACCTATAAGATTATATTCTCGAAGACTTCCTTGCTGAGCCAGGGAAAACCAGTAGCATCTATTCATCAAAATGGATTAGCATTATTTTTATTTCAATGATAAATAGCAAGTTTTTGTATCTGTACAACTATTACTTGACTTTTACATTTAAATTACCTGGAATTAGGATAGTAGACAAACATTCCGTATTCAGGCTGAAAAAAAAACAACAAGAACAAAAGTTTCATGTATTTTTCATACAAGGATTATAAATAAAGCATGTTTTTTATGTTTACTGTTCATCTCTTATGCTGAAAAAAAAACGAAACTGTTATCCTGTTAAGGTCAAAGGTCATTGAGGTGGATTTTTACAGAAAGATACATATATATACACATAATATACAATACAATGCCGCTAAAATCCTACAATTGCTTCCTTTCTTCTATATTGTATCCTCAACTTTTATATCAACACTCCACTACCATTTGACAGTCGGCAGCCAGGAGCCGGAAGCAAGAATTTTTCTCTTTTTCACCTCCTTTTCCCTTTGCTTTGTGTAGCATTGGCATTATGTCACACGACGAGTGGAGTAACTAGAGTTCCAAGTTCCCAGTTCCAAGTTTATCTCTTTCTTTGTATTTTCTTTCTGTTTCTCTCTCCCTCTTTCTCTTTCTCTCTCTCTACCTTTATGTACTGTATTCTATAAAATTTATAATACATAATACATTATTATTTCCATCTCAGCCTTTGCTTAAGCCAAAGTCAAAGCCTCAGTTTCAGTTTCAGTTGCAGCTCATACCACCGCTTCCTAAGAAGAGAAGATCTAACACGAAGGATCGATTTTTATCAAATTACACCCAATCCAGCTTCTTCCTCTTCATTTTCCTCCGTTTTGGCTGGAGGCAAAATATCCTATTGTCACCACGAAGAAGAGGAGGAAAAAAAGAGGATGTATTCTGTATCCTGTATTGTGTATGATATATTATATACTATACAAGTATTATGATGATGATGTGCAGTAAGTTGCAAGTAGGATTTCTCATAGAGAGAGTTTGTAATATCCACCCAATTTTCCTCATGTGTATAATACATTATATAATATTACATGTATAATATTATGTGTTAGTAAACCATAAAAGTATACCTACTTAAATTGATATGAACTCCTTCGTCCTTTTTGCCATTTTTTGAATCACAATCAAACTTTAGCTACAAAAAAAGTCTATTTCAGTAGTATGATAATAAATATGAGCCAATTCAGGTTTCCTATACACTGTAAAATATATACAGTGCACAGTCAATGGTAAATGTAAATGTAAGTATCTTCAACTTGCAGAGTTTCTTTTTCCTCTAGTATTCTTTTGATATTATATTATCATCCCTCATGTGGTCTTTAAATATAATTTAAAAATGAAAGAGAAAGAGAGAGAGAGAAAGAAAGAAGGAAAGGATTCTGAGTTGTACAATTTCAAATTTCTATTGCTACTGTAACCAAGTCAAGTGCTTATTATATGTAAAATGCACATTGTACATTGTACACTGTAGATTGTAGATCCATAGAATACCCTTATTTCCTTTCCCCATTTTTTTTTATTCCAGGGCAAATGCTCCTCAAATTCAAATCAACATAAATTCCATATCCAATGTCCAAATTCACATGAAACAAGTGCATTCGATATGTAATTTCAATGTATCTACGATCTACAATACGACAGATACATATATATACAGATGTATGTATGTAGGAGAGGCCTCAATGAGGAAAATAGAGAATTGGAATTACTTTTTCTCTCAATTTTCAATATACTTTCTCTTTTCCCTTTTTCTTTTCGATTTCAATCTCACTGCCAATTTTTTTTTACAAGAGGATATAAGATAGAAGATAGATACATGATTTCAAGCAATATAATACATTATGAATGCTTAAAAAAGAGGGGAAAAGAAGAGAATTGATTTTTGAGGCAAGTGCAATTGCCATTCAGTTTTACTGATTTCATTGTGGTGCCCTAAAAATCTATCTATATAATATATTATGTAAAGTATAGAGTGTAGAGTAGTGCCTGCCAAAAAACACTTTTATTTGAAAAGTTAAAGTCTTACCCTCTCATATCGTTCCTTTTGGAGTAATAACCAACCTCTGAAAAAATCTTTCCATAAAAGTTAGGTTTAGAGGTCGCCCAAGGTCACCAAAGTTTAACATGTGTTTTAAATGAGAGAACTTTCACAAATCAGGCATGATGTGGGTGGGGAGAAAACGGACGGGGGTAAAAATCTTTTGAGAATTGGAATAAAGTCTCTCTGGCCCACTATCAAACTGTGCAAAAGAAAAAAATTCCAAAAAATTTCCTTCCCGGTTTT
>JAQGBI010000476.1:0-15717 GCA_034698325.1 Sminthurinus elegans | reverse complement strand
CTATAAAATAAATAAAAGGGCATCTCTCGTTACTGTCTGTATAGGTCAAGAGTATTATGTATCCAGTAATATATTTTATGTTTAATTATCACAAGAGTATCTATATAGAAATACAATCATATATATAGTTACAGCTATGCTATTTGAATTAAGTAACAATATATTATATATATGTGTGTGAGTTTGTGCATTACACGTTCACATTGAAATATAATATATAAACGTACATTATATACATGCGATGCTGCGAAAAAAAAGGACTAATAATTTGTCTATTGTATTTTGTATGTAAGTATGAGATTCTTGTTAGTGAAAAAAAGCATCATCATCATCAGTATTCAACAGTGATCATAAAATTGAGTGAACTTTGCTGCTGAAGGATTTTACGTCGTGTATAAAATGATGTACAATATTATATTATATTATAAATAAATAAATAAATAAATAAATTGAATGCACTTTATACCAGAGTTCTACTCACATAATATAATAATATCTCATTATGATCTCTCAGACAAAGCATGAAAAAGGCACGTGACGTCACAATGACATGTGTTTTGTTGTGTGTGCATATTGCATACAGTACAAAAAAAAACAGCATTTGCATTTTCCCCTTTAAATTCGCAATCGACTCAGTGTGTGTATGTATACAATAATAAAGTTGGTATACAATAATATATCTCTATAGACTTGTGTGAGTACTATAGTATAGTATATAATAATATAAATAAATGTGTTATAATCTACCTGATATGTTTAAGTAGCTATGTACATAAGTGAGTTAAAGATAAGGAGAGTGAGTCCAAGGATACACAGCTTTTATATATGTTTTTACAGTGTAAATGTACATATACTTATTTAGTGTAGAATAATGTAATATGTGTCATGTAAACTTGTGAGAATATTATATTATGATTAAGTATAGTAACGCACTTTTTTCAGTACTCACTATAGTATCTATAGTATGGTACTGTTAAAAGTCAAGCATGTATACAACATGTACAGTAAAAAATATATAATAAGATTGAATCATAATAAATGAATTAATAGAGAGAGATACATGGATGAAGTATAATAATATATTATGCTATGTGTACTATCGTTTTACTTATGTGATGACGATGTACATGTATTATTGTTATTATACTATATCACCCAAGGAAGTTACTCATATAGGTGTATATAGTTTTTTTTTTTTGCATCAGGTTTAGGCATGCAAACTGCAAAAACAAAAACATTATAATATACTTTAACATTACCGTGGATTCGCTGCTACTAACAAATAAAAAAAATACACAAATCTGTGCGCCGCACATATAGAAACAAATGTGCTAGAGTTGCGAGAGAATGATTCAGTCATATATGAAGCAAAGAACCTCGAGACACAATGAGTCAAAAATTATCCAAATGGCTAAAAAATTTCTCACGTCCTTTTAAATTATAGATTTGAGATATAATATTATATTCAAGTTATTAAATTATAGTTATTTTTTTTTTGTAGATAAAATGACCTCCAATAGCTATAATAGTAGTTATCATGATGTATTGACATTTTTTGTTATGAGCTTCTATAGATAAATATAATGTTATCATTTTTATAGCGGAGTTAGGACTGATGAGGAATTAAAATTATGATATTATGATATCCACTGTATTAAATATTATGCAAATTTCGTATCATAATGCATTTTAATCGAAAAGTCGAATATGTACTCAAAATTCCAAGATCTACATGCATCTACTTGCAAATAAAAAAACAAAACGTTTTTTGTGTTTTGGCCGAAATTTCGAGAATTCAACCACAGTGGATTTTGACTACGTCATCTCTCTCTCTCTGAACGTTCATCGCAATAAGCAAGTAGCATGTACATGTTATGGTCTACTCAGAACTCAGAAACACAAACGCCATATCAATTCTGATGCAAATCCCAGTTAAATATCTATTTCAAACGTCTTTAATTTTATTTTAATGTTAAAATCCCGTAGAGGGTAAAATTTACTATACTTCAAGTGTGATTTTTCAAGTGATTTCAATAGTGTATTGTGTGTGAATTGGTGATTTATTAAGAAAATAAGTTTTGTATTTTAAAAAAAAAATATATATAACCTGGCCTTTTGTTATTAAGCATTAAAAGCCCTTTTTCCTTTCTCTCTCTCTGTATCTTTCTCGCATCGTCTTTATCGTCACAGCTGATTCCCTTAAAAAGAGCCCTATAAAATACTCTGTATTTTTATTTTAATTATTAAATAAGGTACTAGAATTATAAATATTTAACAATTTTTACATTTTAATATCATCATAATAATAAATAATAATAATAATCCACATATTTTTGTTTTATTTAGAACTATATTGTAACATAATTTTAATAGGAACAATGATATTTTTAATACTACAATTATATTGGAATGATGATAGTATAATATTGTTTTAGAATCAACAAAAGTTTTGGAACACGATGTGTATATTTTTTTGTTCAGCAAACTCCTCTGTCTCTCTTGATTATAATATTTTACTCTGGTTCTCTCTCTCTGGATATGATGGTTTTAAATATGTAACTATACAATAGAAACATTGGAAGAAATATGATTATTATTATGACTTGTGGTAGTCATCATCATTTATTTAGTCATCCTCCAACGTTCATATATACTTAATATATTATATACCCCCACCCAATCCTCAAAAATAATAATAATAATAATATACCACAGTTAATTGTATAGTTTAAATTCTATAAATATCATCTATAAATAATAATAGAGTTATTATTATATTATGACTAAAAAAATCTTTTATTGTGAACTCTTTTGGTTTGTTTTTTTTTCTTCTATTTTTAATTTTTAATTAGTATAAAGATATTTAAAGAGTATAATAATATTATTATATTTTTGAATAGTATGTATAGAGATAACATTTTTCTTAGCCTTTTTTTTCTCACTTAATTGAAATGCGTCGTTAGTATAATATATATATATAGTTAGTTAAATTGTGTGATTTTAATATTCATCATCATCCTACATTTGTAGTGTCTTTGTGAGCCATGAAAAAGAAGAGAATTATTTTGATAAAAGTTAAAATGGTTTTCACATTTAAACTCTAAAAAAGTCGTAGTAGTAGTATTGTAATTTTCTTTGTGTATTTCATAATAATAATATAAAAATAAAATATTATACACATCTACATACTATACTTATTATATTATACATAGTTTAGTTAATATATCCCATATTCCTCTCTCTCTCTCTCTCGAGTTTGCACTAGTTTTTTTTTTGTATGATAATAGTAGAATATTGGAGATACATGTGTGTGTTTGAGTGAATAGCCTCAAAAAGGACTTTGATATTTATATCTTTCATGCTGTATACAGCACATACATGTGTGATTGTGTAGGTTTTAGGATTTAGTCGTGAACACAACATTTAACAAAGAAATCTGTTGTAGTACTTATTAAACAAATAAATAGAAATCAAAATAGTAAAAAAAAGTGAAGAGAGGAAGTGAACAAAAAAAAAAAAAGATTACAACGATATAATAATAATAATATATTATCGTGTTCCAAATTTTGTATAATATTTGTTTTAAAAAGTTACATCAATTTTTAACATAATAAAACAACTACATACATAATATTACTGAATTGAAGATTATAGTTTGCCTGTTACAATAATATAGTTTTTTGGGGACATATTTTATATTATTACAATAATATAATAATAATATATTTTTGTGTTGGTGATTTTTTTTTTCAGATATATAACAGCTTTCTTACATTATTAACAATTGACATAAAAAACAAACGTTTTGTTGAGTTCGTTTTTATTAAAACTCTTCTGAAGATTTACAACAAGTTAGTGTGTGTATGTTTTTATAGTTTTTGACAATATTGTAATAATTGTATTCTATTAATTATCATTATTATTAACCTAATCAAGTGTTTAATTTGTCTTATTTATGTCAAAACTTGTTTGTTCCTGACTAATATACTACTTGCTATAATATTTAATCATTTTACTAAAAAGGGTTCAATAATAAATATTTTTTGAATTTATTTGTTTTTAGACTAGTACAATCAATTATCAATCAATCCATAATGGAACGTAACGATATTTCCAAAGTCCTTTGTCGATCTGGTTGTGGATTTTATGGATCAAGTGCCCAAGATGGTCTATGCAGTGTTTGTTTCAAAGATGGTAAGTAAATATAAATGCATTTTATATTATGAGGATTATGAATCAGATTTTATTTTATACCTTACTACTTTTATTACATCATGCAACAATTTTTTTTTTAAAAAAAAAACCCCAATATTTATGATGTTTTTTTTCTTATACTATTCTTCTAGCTTTGAAGAAAAAATGTGTTCCTACTTCTGCATCGTCTGCAGGATCATCATCATCATCCTCGTCATCAAACACAAATGGAAGCTCCTCCACAATTACCACCACCACAGAACCCATCATCCCGTCTAGTTCTAGCTCTAATTCTAGTTCTAGTTCTGGGGATCAATCAACTGTCACAGCTTCAGCCATTATTGATGTAGTAAGCAATAATCCTCTACGTTTTCTTTTAACTTTAACTTTGTTTTAAATAAAACAAGATGTACACAGTTTAGCATTCTTTATGGTTTACTATTTCATTGTTAATGCATGAGTTTATGTTTTCATTATTTGTATGTATCAGGAATTTAAGAGTTTTTTTTTTTCATGTATTTTATTTGATTTTTTTTTCGTATTATACCTAAGTATTGTTTTTCAAATACACATGCATTGTAACATCTAATATATATATTACATATTACACACATGCATATATATATATATATGCGTTTGATACGTATTTTCTTCCTTGTATAATAATAACAAAGAAGTGTTTTTATGTGTCTGTGTGTACATAAATGTATGTGTACCTAATAATAACAATGATAAATAATAATAAGAACAAGTAGTAAGTAGTAGTATATACATAAAAGAAATTTTATGATAATTTCAAGGTTCTGTATAATATAATATGTATCGTAGTTTCTTTATTATTATTATTTTTTTTTTTGCATTACATAAGATTTTTAATAGTTTTAACTACATAAGTATTTTGCGTACCCATAATAATAGTTTACTAAAAACAAAGAAATAGGAAGCCATTTTATTTATGTACTAATTATTATTATTGTTATTTTTTACATCTACACTTTTACTGTAAAAGTTTTACTCATGTGTAAATTTCTTTTCTTTTTTTAAACAAAATTTTAAATTTAGGTATCACAATCGCCTGGTCCTTCTAATGCGCTCTCGGAAGAAGAAGAGAAAAAACCAACTAAACCAAAAAATCGGTGTGATAGCTGCAAGAAAAAAGTTGGACTTACAGGTCAGTATAATTTGCTTATACCTATTTATTTATTCAGAAGAAGAATACATATCGAGTTTAATTAAAATCTTTCGCAATGTAGCTACATATAGATCGTCAAAGAGAAAATACATAATATTTGTATTTCATGTTTATATAGGTTTCTATCAATTTGAATATACTATAGTAATAAAGTAGTGAGTATATATATATGGTTAGAATTATTCTATTGTATTTTATTTTTATACTATATAAATTATACATACAAAGATTTCCTATATATATACATAATATTATTGAGGTTCCATTCCTTACCTCAGTTTGTATTTATCTGTCATACGGGTTTACAAAATAAAATGGTTCATTAGGCGTCTTGTAATAGAAATACGTAGCTATGTTGCTGATATAGAGATTTTTTTTTGAGAGACAGAAGTTAATCAAAAATATCCAAATACAAAAAGTAATGTTATGAAAATTTATTATGAGAGGTAATTTTACATTAAATTATACTTTTCGTGATACTGATGAAAGAATAGTACCTATAGATTCTGGCATAACTATATAATAATTCATGATACGTAATGAAGTTTTAAGTACTCTATCATATTATGACTTTTATAATTCCCGTTTTTCAACAGTTTTTGGTGCGTGTATTGATGTTATAGGTTATAGATTATCAATACTAGAATATTTAATGAAACTAAACGTCAATTAGTTTCAGTAGGTTTTAGAAGCTTGTATTGATGGAACTTAAACGTTGAATATTTGCTAATAATTACCATTATTGTATGAAATAGGATTTGATTGCCGATGTGGCGGAATATTTTGCTCGCTCCACCGCTATAGTGACAAACATGACTGTAACTTCAATTATCGAGAACAAGGAGCCGCTGAGATACGAAAAAATAATCCACAAATCATGGGGCAAAAAATTAATAAAATTTAAAACACGTGTACAATATCGCAATTTTTTGTAAGAAATCTATCATCAATTTTTTATTGCATATAATATAATATACAAAAAAACATAATTAAAAGACTAGGTAGTTAAAAAATGCTTCAGAATACATTTTTGCGGTAGCCTAAAATTGCAAAAAAAATATAAATAAACAAATAAATAAATAAACTTACCCATTATTGTCATTATAATGATTTACGATAAATGATAATCTATTATTATTATTATATTATATATTATATTATTATTATTATGATACATAATACCCTTCATTGATACCCTTCATGTTAAGTTAATACTATTATAAGTTCAAGTTTGTTATGAGGTTAGAACTACTATATATACTAGTATACTACTGTACTACTATACACAAACACACAGCCACATACATACATTATAATATTACTACATATATTATATTATAATACACGTAAAAATATATTATAAAAACAAAAATCGAAACATAATAGTTATATTATTACACATGTATCAAATAATTGCGTGAAAATTCCTCGTACAGACTCCCTAAAAACACAAAGAAAAACAAAAAAAGGGTTGTTAGTTGTTAACTCAGGCCAATATATTATGTTATGATGATTATTATTATGTATAAGTATAATATAGTATAATATTATTTGGAATGTATGATGGTACTTTATTGTATTGTATACATTTGTACAATACCGTCTATATCGTTAGCATTATTTCTTATGTAATTATAATGAAAGGAAAACGGCTATTATTATAATCACTATTATAAGAAACGAAGATATGAAAAAAAGTGGTCAAGAAACCGATGATGGTTCTATGCGCGCAGTCTGTAAAAAAATATATAAAGGAAATATATAAGAGAAAGAACGAATCAAAGAAATAGTATATATATGCAAAAACATAAAATACACAAATTTTTTCCACAATCGTATTGTATTGTTATTATTTTGTTGATTTGATCCATGATGCAATACAATATAATATTGTAATGTATTATGCATTACTTATAATGTCATGCGTCGAAGGAAATTTATAGTTTTATCCATGTATTCTTCACCTTAATATGTATGTAATATATAATCGTCGCTAATATGAACCGTCTTTGATCTGACCCTTTGTACTTGCAATGGTCCTACTCTGTACAATTACGTTTTTTTTTCAATTTAGTTGTAAGCTAACTTTATTCCTTTACTATTCTTGGATTAATCATTGAATTTAAGTAAATAAATTCAAAAAGACAATAAAGAACACCGACTTATGTATTTTCATATGCTTTTTTATTTTAAACAAGCACAATCGTTAGTCATTACACTTGGTAATAATATTATTATGTAGGAAGGTTTTTTCAACTTATAGTTAAGGAGATATATTAGGGAGTTATCAAAAGGGGTATGAATGAAAGCTTTTAGATGGAGCATCGTCTATATATTATTATTATAGTGTTTGATTTAATAACTTATACATTATTTTATATTTTAATGTTTTTGATTAATGTTAAAACTTATAGAGAAAGCAATTTTCTCTTGAATGCATTGATGTAAATTATTAGGTCTGTTGCGTTTTGGAGACTTTATGAACTAGGGCAAGATTCCTTGGATAGATATTTTCCTCTTTTTTTTTTTGTATTACTACTTATCTATGTTATGGAAAATATTAGAACAAAATATTATGGCGCATCAATGAGAATGACAGTATAGTGTGAAGTAAATATTGATTGAAAAATCGAGACATTTAACCATAATATTTTCTTAAATCATGTTACTTTTTCTTTCTTTATTTTTTTTTTTGTCATTATTTGTAAATGTATTTAAAATCAACATTGACTGTTACATTCTTCTTTTAAATCTCTTTATTTTTCTTTTCATTCTTCATTTTGTATCTTAAACATTGGCAAATGTCGAGTCCCTATACAATGCATATATATAAAAAAACTTATTGCTTGTGATTGATTGTCAAATGTACCTCTGTGTATTATATGTTTTTGAAGAATAGTAGGCTGAGTTTTCTAGTGTAAATCTTGAAATTAGTTAAATATGAAACGGAGTAGTTTTGTCGAGTCAACAGTATATATGTGACTTAAAGATTGCCCACATAATAACCGTCTGAAAAACATGGAAACTCAATTTCTTTCTAAATTACTATACTAAATGAGTTGAGAGGGTGCTTTTACCCACATCAAATAAATATTCATTCATTCATTACTACTAAATAGCGTCTTTGTATAAAACGTACTGATTGTAATGGTTGACCTATTTAGAGAATCGAAAAAAAGTTGAAAATAATTTTGTCCAGCTGAAATATTGAGATTTGTTTTTTTGTTTTTCAAATGCTTATTGTGAATGAGTGTTACATAACAAATTTTGTGACAAAACTAATCAGTTTCATACCTAGAATCAATCACAGACAATCCAATATATTATATAGATTCTAAAATGTTGTTTATGTATATTTTTTTTTCAAAAAATTACTAGAGGTACATTTGGCAAAATAAATCTATTAACCTAGATAACAAAAATTTTACAATAGTTGAGATTCTGGAATTTCACACTCGACTTAACTATATATTACTATTATTATTATTATAGAGAAACATCATTGAAGTACGATATGATAAAAAAAATTTACTCTGCACTGTATAGTATATCTTCATAGATAAAATTCACACGGTAAGGTTTCATTCATTTTAACAATAATAATGACGTTACCATAATCATAATATGTATAATATATACATGTATAATACGTGTTACATTTATACTGACGTGCTTTTAAATTATGTATATAGTATAGTACACGTCCAACACATAAAATATAATGTGTAATGTTTATATAGTGTGCATTTAAAATGTACAATATTTTACATACACAGAACAAGAATGTAACTGTACAGGAAAACATACAATTATTATAATAATATTATCCGTAAGAATTTAATGAAACAAAACATAATATATACATATACATAAACATACATTTCATAATATTATAAAGAAGTATTTTAAAGGAACCACAAAAGGTTGATTAAGTACAAGTACTTTGGATCACTGAGGACATTCTTCACCCAATTTTCCTTCGTAAGGACAAAATATACATGAAATAAGTAATGGGATATCTTATATAACTTACTTTGTATCTATTTAATCATGATTCAAGAGTCTTTTGCTGAATTTTTTCAGTACCAGGGATGGAACTCTATTCAGTACGACTATTAAATTTATCGACACTGGTTGTTCCTTTTCAAGGTTTTGTGCAAATTCCAAATGCACTGGATAAAATAAAGGTTTATACAATACTGATCACGAAAATCATCATCACCCCCTGATCAGTATTTTTTTTATATTAAATATATTTTTTAGGGGATGAAGTCAACGCATGAATACATCATAATATTATACTGACTACAGTGTTGCACACGGTGAACTAATCAGTTATTTTGTCATATATATACATGGTACGCAGTTGTTGTCATGATATATTTTCATTGAAAATCTCTCATACATACTTCTTTGAAACGTACATGTATAAAGGAAAATCTATAATGATTATTATTTTGAAACTATATTCTTTTCATTGATCATAATATAATATTATAAATTAGTTAAACAATAATAATTATTATTAACAAATAATAGTACTCAATCTCAATAATTGTAGTTAACAAGTAAAAAAAAAAAAGGTTTTTTAGTTTTTAGCAAATCCTTATATAATATTGTTTAAAGTTGGATGAAACAGTGCTAAAAGCTAAAACAATAGAAAGTGATGAATGTATAATTGTGGTAGTTAATTATACATAACAAAAGACGCCATACACCCCCCTGTAATCACGATTTCCAGTAACAATACTAAAGTATTATCATTTTTAACAATGTGGCAATTTCGGTTAAGTTTTATCATTTGTTATCGCTATTAATTATAACATATAAAAAAAATTAAATTATTAATAATTAAAAAAAAAAAGATCGGGGACTAGGTTGCAGTATGCTTGAGAATCCACTGCCGATACCCTAAATAGGTAAAATCAAAGTTCCAGTTAAATATTTAAGAACATTCATTTCATATACTGATGATGACTGTGATTAATGAAGTAAATAGAAATGTACTGAAAAATAAAATGTTTAAATTTTTACGTGATATCCTAGTGCAGACTCCAGCTAAAATAAAAAAAGTACAAAGGTTATTTTACAATTTTAGTAGTGAAAGTATTGAATTATAACAGCAATTTTGTGCTCCTTGAAATCATAGGATAATATTTTCAGTGAAATGGTACTTACGCATTGAGGGCTCAGCACATCCTATAGAAGCAAATACAAGGAAATAAACGTAATAATAATAAACTCGTATAATTTGCAAAACATTATTAAGAGACTATATAGAAACCACAATAATACAATGCGGTACCATACTAAAAATAATAATTTTTTATAAATATATGTTGGCTTACCGATTCCCCAACTAATAATTCCTAAAAACAGTAAAATATTATTTGTTAGTCACATGTCATTTACAAAACAAACGCTGGAGAAATTTCACAAAGGTTTAGAAAATAGTATTCGTACCTGCTAAAAACCATCTTTGATCTGAGCCTTTTACTTGTAATGGTCCTCCAGAGTCTAAAATAATCATTATTATACAGTATAAATTTGTGTTCTTTTTAAAACAGTTACTACAGTAATATGTGGTTAAGGAAATATCTCCAGTACAAAAATTAGGTATATGATAATATCTATATATTCAGTAAAATGTGCAACCTCCTTGGCAACTATCACGTCCTCCGTTCTCGTATCCTATTTTTTTTGAAAACAAAAGAGCATTAGATAAGAAATGTGATTTATGAATACTGAATACTTGCGTATACATGCATAAAAAAGAACGTAAACAAAAACGGTAATGCTTTAAAGTATAAAGACAGCTTAATATTATAGGACATCCATAAGTTTAAAAACTTCATACCTGCACACAAAAAGATGTCTGGAATGTGTTCCACACGTCCACTTTTCAGGAACATGTCTCTACATTTTGCATTACTCAATATAGGGACTGATACATGCTGAAGATTGGATGGTAATTGTCCTCCCTATGGATAAAAAAAATACATGTAGGTCATATCATTTCTTTGGTTATCTCTTTTTGTGAGCTTACATAAAAATGTTGTATTGTATACATAATGGCAAAAAAAAACGTGTCCGGGAGAATAAATTACACACATGTGTTTTATTCTAGACTTATACTCTATAATATCTTTATGCTTGTATGTACGGGTTCAACAGAACAAAAACGAAAGTGCACGATAAGATTGTTGGCCGTCTTCTCAAAATCTCTCTCTCTCTCTCTCTATCTTATTTATGGTTAACGCAACAATAGACAATAAAAATAGGATGCGTCCTTGTGAAAGGGAATTTTTCTTTTAAGTATGGACTATCTTTTCAGTATTTTTTTTTATCTCTACGCACAATATGCGTTCTCGATGGAGTGGAGAAAAGAGGGTCATTAACATAATATTTGGCATAAGGAAAAATCAATTCTTCTTAAATATAATTTATCTATGTATATCCATATTATATTATAGGGTTGCTCTACAGTTTTTTTTGTAACCAAGGTTTTGGTTTCCCGGATCTAAATTTTTATTACAATGTTTACATATTATTTGACATTTATGACTTCATGTCTGAATTATTTACCTCGGAAAGTCTACCCCAACCAGACACCGTTGCATTTTCATTGATGAGTAAATCATCATTAGCTGGTAAACAAATTGGGTTTATATGTGGCGTCAGAATGACGGGGGATTCCAATTTTATTAGTGCCAAATCATTCTCATAAGTGAAAAAGTTGTAAGACGGATGGACGACCTAAAATCAAAGTATAAAAGGATAACATTGTAAAATTCATCATGCATGTAGACATTATACATTATATTACATATTATCACTTATATTATTATACATTATATTATTATGTTATACACAAAGGCAAATATTTGGTCACACAATCGGAAAACACATAATCATGTTCACATAACTCATCACTCATCATCCTTGTATTTTGTATGTAGTGCAATGTACATTGTACATGTACTTAAAAATATGTCTCAAATACGGACATGATGTAGTCATAATTTTCTTTTACAATGGTCCATTTTCTTGTTACACAAATTTCGCTTTGTTGATAGTTCGTAGTTCATAAGGATCTGTATATATTATATCCATTATCTCTTTTTAGTATATCTACCTGTAGATTTGTTTATTTATTCATTTATTACAAGATGAGTTACAAAAGAGCACAATACAAGGATTGGCTTTTAGTTCATTATTATTATATTGACTTCTGCTGACTCTTTCATTTTTTTTTACCATGTGACAAAACACATAATATGCAATCCACATCCGTTTCTCTCTCTCTCTCGTTTTATGTTTAGTGTTTACTGATTTGTTTCTAGTCTCTACTCTACTCTACTCTCTTTCACTCTCACTTTCACTATATGCTATATGTACCGTGATTATATTTATTTATTACAGGTAGGTGAGTGCTCTGTCGCTATTTATGAGCATTCAATGTAAGTACTTGATACTAAAGCATCCATGTCCATAATATATGTATTATGTATTAAAGATAATTGAACATATGTATGCAGGTAGTCAGCATCATCATCATTATCATTATCATAAACGTTTTCCTTTTTATGTATATTATAATGAATCATTTTTGTCACAATTATTTCACAGACATGCAAATACAAAATACATCATGTACAACACCTGCACCACTAACTACATATATATTAACTGTATCATATACTTTGTACATAATACATACACGGATGCTGATGCATATATGCATGTATCATGCACAATGCACACGTAAAAGTGATGCAAAGACAAGTGAGAGAAAAGGTCTGTCATAAAAAAAAACAATAATGTATTGTAAATTAAATTCCCTTTAAACACTGACTGAATCTTTTACATATACATTTACATGTACAAGTGACAAGTAAGTAGAAAAACTCGCAAGTTATTTAAACTTTCAGACAATTATCTTACAAAGTCACAGAGACCAAAGACTACACCAATACACTAAACTAGATTTTAAATACTAAATAGATGTTATTATTACGCATAAGTATTAAATATTATTATAATATTATACACTGCAAACATATAATTTGGATCTTAAACAAGTTAGTTTACACCACTGCACTATCCATTGTCCACCGTCCATCGTCCTTAATATGCAATGTGCATACTCTAAACAAGACAACGGACTTTTTTAATGGTACATAATGCATAATACACCACTCATAACTTATAATACACAGAATACAATCATGTTAAATTTTAAGTCGTCCCAAGTTGTGGTAGTTTTGTCTGTTTGTTTAAAAAAAAGTAAAAGGATGGGTATGTTGCTAAATACACTTTGCCTCACGAGGCGTCCAGGCTGTTTGTATGTATATTGCGTATTTGTAAATGGGAAGAAATCCAGGCGGCCTACAAGCCTCGTGAGGCAAAGCGTATTTAGCAACACACAGGACCCATATCTCATAGTCATATCTCGAATTCGAATCTCAACTAAGTATGAAAACTATTTAAAAAATCGTGTACAAACTACAAATGTCAAGAATTCTAGATTCTAGAATGTCAATAAAAAATAATACGTTTTGTATTTCATGTCTGAACCTATACTTTTTTTTTGTACAGGGAAAATATTTAAAAGAAAAAATAAGATTTTGTACTTGTGTGGTTTAAATACGAAGAATTAAAGGATATGGCCGGATATTTAATTGTAAAAAAAACCCTTTCCTGATGAATTTGATTGAATCTAACTTCAATATAAAATAAAAATATTCTGCATATATTATCGACTTGCTGAAAAATATTATGTAGTTGTCATGGGTGATTTTCGGGGGAAGGAATCCTATAGACTCCTATAGAATTCATCAAAATCACCATGGCACTTATGTTTATGCTAATATTTTCATGCACATATTCACAGGTTGAAAAGTGTAACAGCTAGTGAAAATTATAATATTTGTCCAAGAAATAACTGCTCATGGTAATTGGAGAGCATGAACACTGTACGTACATATAACATATAACACACTTGCTTGCACATGCTAAGTACAGTGTACAATGTACATATTACATCTAATGTATATATACGTATGATGCGATATGATTTGGGATTTGATATGGAGAGTAAGTAGTAAGTTGAACGTGAAATGACGACGAGGATTGTCTTTCGAGAGGTGGATAGATAATTAGTAAAGGGAAAGTGAATCGAAACACATGTGAGGAATGATCATCATCATCATCATCTCACGATCATCCTCACGTGGACGGGGATGCTGCAGTGGAGATGTTGATCATATATATTAGATGTTGGACGAAGGTAGATAGTAGATACATGTAACTTGTTAAGAACTTGTTCTCTCTCTCTCTCTTTTATTTGCTCGTTCGTTCCTTTCCTTTCTATGAGCCTCTCTCCCTTTTCTTCTTCTTCTACTTTTGTATCTGCAGCTCTTGTCTATTTATTATCTATATGTAGTTCATGTTCATTCATAATCATTCACCAGATCAAACCCTCTCTCTAGTCTCCCTTAACATTGAAAATTGAAACTCTGCATCAAAACCTCTTAAACTATAAAGACTTTTCCCGCATGTAATAAAAAATTAAACGAATATATATGTATGTAGCCAATTCAGTTACAAGTATTTTCTATCATGTTATTTTTTTACGCTCTATGTACAGGAATGAAAGTATTTTTTTTTTCCTTCTGCCTAATAGCTAAGAGCTAAGAGTCTTAGATACATGTATGAAGGTCGCAAATACTCTACCAAGTGTTGACGTACCTTTTTAGAGACGCTCCGCTCCACATGTGGATATTTTTCTTGAGTATTTGAAAAATCCCATTCCCCCAACCGGATTCGGATTTGACTCGTCAGTAGATCATCTACACAGTGACTTGCTAACAAAAGTTATTTTTCAAAAAAAGGCACAATTTTATTACTCAAGTAGACACATGAAGAAACTACAACATACAATTTTATGTTAGGGTAGGCCTTAGGTAGAATTAATACTGTGAATTTATGTATTTACCAGTGGCAATCCAGTTTTCATTTAGAAGTGCTCCTCCGCATCTGTGAGTCGATGAGAAGCCAAAAAATGATGTACGTCTTACACTCACTTGCCAAGGAAATTGGAAAGGCATTGCTGTGGAGGAAGGAAAAAGTAAAATTATAATAATTATAATTTGTTTTTTATAAGGTTCATTATATTTTCAAAGAAAATGACAAGTGACACTGTTTATACTGTAATTGTAATGTTGCTAAAATACTACAACACTTAAGTAGGGAAACGTGGGGCAAAGAAACTCACTCCAAACTTTATTTAATTTAAATTTTTGTGGAAATGTGTTGGACACATTGGTAAT
>JAQGBI010000475.1:0-15734 GCA_034698325.1 Sminthurinus elegans | reverse complement strand
TCCATTCACCAAAATCAGGCTCATCATCAACCAAACGCCCAAAATCAGGCGAATCGCCCTTTTTAGCCCTTTTTTGAAAACGTTTTGGTGGATTTTTGATTGGATTCCTGGAGGAATTTCTTGATCGGGTTGTTCCAGCAAACTCCTGAGGATCCACAAACAGAGTTCGGACAGTATCTTCCAGATACTCGAGATTTTTGAAGTTTCTTTGGTAATTTTGATCATAGCGAGAATCAGGAGAACCGCGACAGTGATCACCATGGAAACAAAGAGTAGGGTCCAAACATCTTTTTGAAACGGCGTCGTGTAGATTTGAAGTCCACTTTTTGTTTGATAAACGCTGTCACTCGTGATAAATTTGTAGTTTTTGCTCCCGGACAAAATCCAAAGGAGTGGAGAATCCCCATCATATGTAGATTCTGGTGAAGCTTTGGATATTAAAAGATTCAGCTTTTGAGATGTCCAGGACTCATCTTGATATCCGCTGTCCGTGTATGTCCAGGTTTCATTAAGGACACTCGAGCTGAAAAAACTTTGCAGAGTTGACATAAAATTGGCGGCATTAAATCGATCAGCAGGACTTTTGAACTGGGGTTCGGATGTTGATTCGATTGATTTTGATTTGGATGTTTCAGCTCCAGAGTTTTTATTTCTGTTGTTTTTGCTTTTGTTGTTGTTTGACATGACATTTGAAAAGCATGAACTTTTCTTAGGGGATCTTGATTTTTGGCTTGGATTTTTACAAGGTGGTTCTGGATTTATTTGACCATTCAAAACATTCCAGTGATTTATAAACCAGACGCTGGAGATTTTCATCTGTTTTTTGCGAATCCTTTGAGCTGCTGTTGATGTTGGTATGGTGACAACTACAGAAGGAATTAAAGCGCCGACATCATGAGAGATGAGGTTGAAAAAAAATGATTGAGGGAAATTCTTGATGTTCCCTTGTTGCAGTTGGCCTTGGTTGAAGCCTAAAAAAGAATTTCCCTGGTCCAAACTTTCCAAGAAAACTATGGTAAATTCTGCTGGTATTGCGGGACCGTTGAATGACCTGCATTCTCGGCCCTGAATAAAAGAGCTGCAAAATGCAGCTCTTTTGGTATATTGTTTCATGAGGAAGGTCGCGTCAAGCATTCTACTGTTTAAGAATTCTGCACGATCCAAAATTCCAAGTGGAATGTAAAAAATGTTGATGAAACAGTGGGAATATTTCCCACGAGCTGCTGGACTCAGTCCATCACTCAAATAATTGTCGTACTTCCTGTCTGAAACCTTTTTCTCATCCTTCAACAAAAGCGGGATAAGAAATTTGCCAGGATTCTGGTTCTGGGTTTGGATTTGAATTTGCATTGAGCCGATTTGAGCTGCCAACTGGTTTTCTTTTTTGTTTATAATATTTCCAGGGACATGAATCCAACATCTGATTTTTGCCACATCCTCCAAAATCGAGATCACATCGGTGTTTTGGAGAATCGTTCGTTCAATTGGTTGCGCGAGAAAAATTCCCTGTCCGGTTTTTTTGGCATTGGCTTTAGTCAATGCCGGTGGATTTTTTAGAAGGAAAACTATGAACATTACCACTACTTTTAGAGGAGGAAAATGAGCCGCCATTTTTCTTTTGAAAATGAGAAGAGAAACGAGAAAACGAAAGAGGCTCCAAAAACCAGAGACTGTGCGCCAAAATTGGGAAAAAGGGCGTCAAAACGAGAAAAAGAGGGCGCAGAAAAAGAAAAGGGCTCCAAAAAGGAGAAAATGTAAAGAGAAACTAGGATCGAAACAAGGACTTAAGTTTTGCTTTGTCTTTGTCTTTGTAGATTTGTACTGCTGACTGCTGACGTGGCGCTATATTTCAATTGCTGAGGGATTTGAGTTAATTTTAATGTTAATATTACATTTTCAAAATCAATTACGAGAAACAAAGATAAAATGGGGAAAAACATTCAAAAGTCAAAAGGATTTGAAGTGAACTCTAAAAAATCAATAAAAATGATTCTATGCAAAATGCCAAACAGAAATAATTGTTCCACTCATCATTTTACTTGAGCTTATCAATTTTTGTAAGGATATTTGTGCCCCATTTCTTTTTTTGTTTGTTGAAAAGTTTGAACTTGAATGAATTTGAAAATTATGTATCTTGAAAGGTGAGTTTTGAGTGCGGGCTGGAACTTTTGTCTTGAGTTTTGTTTGACATTTTTTGTCCTTGATGATTTTCCAATTTTCCAATTTTTTAAAGAGCTTTTAGCAAATGCGTCCAAAAACTGACATGCAAAAACTGGACACTGGATGCTATAAAAATATTTATAAAATGCTACTCCCATTTGGCGAAATTTTCAGCATTAAAAAAATTAAATATCTCATTATTAAAACGACAAATCAGAGAATGAATTTATATTTATTACAAGTCAAAACATAAGAATCTAGAATCCAGAAAAAATGTAATCCAAACAAGAAATAATTTTTTAAAATGACAGCAATTTAGAGGCTCAATATTCAATCCATCAAATCAACACAAGAATTCTCAAGCACTTTCTCCAGGATTTCTCGACACTTGATTTGATGAACGGAGGGTGATTGGAAATTCTCCTGGAAGAAAGTAGAAGCAGCTAATAAATCTTGAACTGCTTTCACTGCTTCATCTTTCAACAGTAAATCCAAAGCTTTTTCCAGACTGTTCAAATGCTTCACAAACTGACGCTTCAGTTTTTCTTGGTCGTAAGCTGCATCACACACCCGACATTTTAACTTTTTTCCTCGTTGTAAAACCAAGGGTATCTTTTTCACATCCTGTGATGTTGATGTTGATTTTGAGCAGCTCACACAGCAAAAGACTGGATTGACGTTCCAAAATCCTTGTGATTCTTTGGTCATCACAGGCCAATTATTTGAGCAAGCAGTGCAGTCACACTCAAATCCATTTCCCTCCATCAAATGCGCCTGTCTCTCACTTTTAAGCGCGGAATAAAACGGGGGAGTGTAACCGACGCAGAGTTCTTCTCCAGCTTTCAAATCCCTGGCGGCAACTTTGGCAATTCTTAGTCCATCTCCATGGAAACTTGTTAAAGGGATGACATTGGGGTCACAAGAGTGGCAGAAAAGGAGGACAGTTGGAGAAATTGCAGCTCCATATTTTTCACCCCTTTTGCACATGTTAAATAGCTCACTCCCAAATTGTTGAAAGAGAATTTTGGTAACATAATTTTGAAACTCGAGTAGTTTTGCCTCTGGATCCTTTGGTTGAGCTGAAACATTGTGGAGCTGAAACTGGAAAAAATCGGTTCGAGACGCCAAAATTTTAGTCAAGGCTAAAGCATGTACTAGACTTGAAAATACAGCAGTTGATAGAGGAATCAACCGCTGAACATGACGAACGGTGTGGAAAGAAGAGGGGTCAAATATTCCGGTCAAAGGGTCACATCCTTCAATCAATTTACTACCGTCAGGAGCAAAAGGAGTAGATTTTTTAGCTACATTTTCCTTTTGAAATTGGCGGTATAATTCCACAGGACCCAGAGAGCAGACCAACTTGAATGCAATGAGCCATTGACGCTTATTTCGGTCGTCATGCCAGTTTAAAATGTCATGGAGGTCAGGGAAACAAGGACACTCGTATTTATGATAATTTTGAGCTTCTTCTTGGCATTTTTCACTGCAGAATAAAACCTGTAAAAAATAAAAAAAAATCCGGAATAAAAAAGTACAGCAAAATAAGACATGGTAAATTGAATTGTGAATTGTAAAATTAATGGAGCTTACAAAAACGCAAGTTGGACATGGAATCGGTTTAAATTGACGTTTAGAGCAATGATGACAATATCGGATTTCCAGCTGGAAAATGTCCGCCAGTCCCAACAGAAAAGGCTTCTCCACGAGAAGTGTCGTTCCTGCAAAATTAATAAATAATCCATGATAAAAATAAAGAATGACAAAGAAAGCCTCAAAATAATTAATTTATTAACAAATTGACAAAATTAAAAGTTTTTTTTAGTTGACTCACCAACAGGAACATCTTTAGTGAGGACGACGTGCCTCCCTCGACTTGAATTCCATCGAATCTCCACAAAATCCTCAAGAGCCGGTGCCTTTTTATTGGGTGATTTGAGAGAAAATAGACTCTTAGTGAATTCAACATTTTCTCTCTTCTTTTCCTTAAATTGAGCGAGCTGGTTGATTCCAACTGTGGTTTTTGAAAATGCCTTGAGTCTGCGATACAAACTCATGACCATTTTTTTCAACTCAGAATCAGGATTTTGATTTAAAATTGTTAGTGCCGACTCCAGCTCATCTTTTATCAAAAATGCCAAGGATTTTTCCATTCCAAAGGCCATCATGATTTGTGACCTCGTGTAGTGACCCAGAGCGAGGTCATGAGCATCCTTAGCAAAAGCGGTAATCATATTAGCTGCAGTTATAGCTCCATGTTGTTCAAAATTATTTGCAAAGGCGTTTGCTTCCTCTGCGTATTTTTTGGACTCGGACGAACTCTTTTGAAAACCTGTAGGTAAAATAATATAATATAATAATCAAAACAATAGGATACACATTGTATGAATTAATAATTTACAGAGCGAAGGAGAGAGAAAAAAAAACTTACTGCGTCTGACTGAAGTTGGCGGAGTCCAATCGAAAAAAAGTTGGAGAAATTCAATTTTATCTCCATCATTTTTCATCCCTTCAACATTTTGAGCAATGTAATCATTTTCGTATAATCTAGTAACCTCTGCAACAATTACACGGGCACGATCTTTCATCTCTCTCCCTCTCATTAAGGATTCCATGGCAACTTGAACATCTGTCATAGTAGTGTCCATGGTGATACGTTCTCCTGATGTTTCCACTTTGACCTTTAACCTGAGTCAATAAGACGCAAAGCATAAAAAATTATACTCAAATGAATGAGAATGTTTTTAGCTACTGAGAATGACAAACATAATGATAATGAATATCCATGTGAAAATGTCTAAAACGTTAAAATGTAAAAGAAAGTATTCAACTTGGCTCACTTTTGGACTCAGTTTTGGAAATTGTTGAGATTTTAATTCCAACTACACAAAATTAAAGCTTAATGAAAATTGTCAAATTGTCGAACCAAAAACAGAAAGGACAAAAGAGAAATTTTCCGTCACAAAATTCTAATTATTGGTCCAGAAATGTCCATAAAAGCCCACACCAAAATCAAAAGGATGTGCAACGACTCACGAGAAACGAGACGGAGCTGTTGACTGTTGACTGTCGCGATGCGATTGAAAAATTTCTAGTGGGTAAAAGCGTGAGAAATGCTCTTTGGTTTGCTTTGTATCAGAGTTGAGAGACAGCTCAGATTGCAGTCTCATTTCTCATAGTCTCAGTTCCAAAGTCGTAAAAGTTGAACTCTGTCCACACAGCACAAAACAGCAGAGACCAGAGACGGAAAAATATGAAGAGAGCGGAACGTGTTTAATGTGTAATGTTTGCATAAAGGATAAACTAGACGCCAGCACATTCATTTACAAAGTTCATTTTGTAAGCATTTTTCAATTTTCAATGTGAATGCATCCAGAATCTAGAAATAATTTAATGTTGGTCGTTGAAAATAAGTTTTTTATTTTGTCTTTTTTGTGTATCTACAAGCTACAGTTTTTTGCACGTTAGAAACGGCATGTACTTATCTGAATGAACGGCCGTTTTCTAATGAACTTTATCAGTTGAATTTTCCGCACAGTAGAAAATACGAAATAGAAAATGTGGCAAATGACAAAAATGACAAATGCTGCAAATATTTTCCTGGCTTCAACGGAAGTAGAAATTATTATCAAATGAAAACTGGAAAAAAACAGCAGCCTCATGCATTTTCTACAAATATAAAATAAATATCCAATCTTTTGCTTCTTGTTTGACGCCACTCATCATTTCTTTTTCTTACTAATGCTTGCACTTGCTTTTGCTGACTTTCTGTATAATTTGCACCCTATATTTCCTGTTTATTCACTGTATAATAAAAAATAATAATTTCCAAGTCTTCAATCTTCAATCATAAACTTAGTGTTTGACATAGGATTTCATTTGATACAATTTGTGCATAAAGTACAAAGTGGAAAGAATTTTTACACTGGGTGTGGAACACACAAAGTCCTTTGATTTTTTGTAAATGTGGACAAAATAGCTCAGTTTGGGTGCGTAAAAAAATATCTTTGTTCACAAATACGCAAAACCAGAATTAAATTGAGGATGGGGAGTGAAAATTACAAGAGAAAAATATCCAAGAATTTCCAGTTCCAGCGTCAAATTGTGGACAAACTCCGGGGCGAAATGGAAAAGAGGGACAAAATCCTGGATCTTCTTGTGAGTGGCGGAGATGTGACGCTCCTCAGTTCATCCGATAGAAATGGAAATCAAAAAGACAATGTCTCAAAATTGGGAACAAAAACCTTTGAGCTCCTCATCAAAACAAAAGTCCCCTTTAAAGTAAATGAAAACAAAACAAAACCAAAAAAAATCCATTTAGGATTAAATTTCTAATTTTACACTAAAATTTCATACATGAATGAATTCTTCTTTTTGTCTGCTTTATCTGTTTTTGATTACAAAATGCACATTTTTTTCTAGGTTGAGACGGTGACGCTGAATCACGTGTACTGTGAAAAACTGTCAACTTTCATAGTCCATTTTTTAATTTTTTTTTTAAATTTAATTTTCACACATTTCACACATTTCATTTTTCTGTGGATTTCACTGGTCATTTGAAATTTGAAATTTGAAAGGTGGGGATTTAATTGACTTTTTATATTTTGTGCAGAAATTGGGATGAGATCATCAACTCTTTTGAAGAAGAAAGTAGACAAATTTCTCTGTTTGCCCAAGATATCCAACCAGAACCAGAACAAAAAAAATTGAAACCAAATTTGACGGATGTGAATTTTGACCAGGAAATTTTTCATCCTCCAGCCAAACGTCGTTTATCCAAATCAGAATCCGAATTAGAATCCAAAGGAACAGCAACAACAATTTGTGAAAATCAAAATCAAGCTCTGCCTGTTGAAGAGCAAGCAAAATTTGAGGAGGGAAAAGGCTATGATTTTTTAAATGAGCTGCCTGAATTTGGAATGGACCAGTCATTCTTTCAACATGAAAATCCCTCGGCCACCACTTCATTCCAGAAGCTCCTCATCCGTCTCCATGACAACGACCCGGAAAAAATCTGTCTGTACGACATTTCACATTCCAGAGGCTCAGAATCCACGTCCCCACAAAAATGCCAACTCAGCCTCCACGAAATTGAAGCCGCCATAAATGCCCAAAACAGCTCAAATCCTGGATCAAAATTGAAAATTTGGGTTTATGTCAAGGATTTTGAAATTTTCTCAGCCTCTTCATCAAATTCAACTGTAAATTTTTTTCAAACCTTTGGCAAATTTATTAGTCATTTCACATTTTCTCTTGGACATTCTTCAGACAAGTTTCCACAAAATCCATCGTCGTCGTCGTCGTCATTAATTAAACTTGATTCAAATTTCCTGATTGGTTTCATCCTCCAGAATTTCCCCAACCTGGAATTTTTATCCATCAACTTTGGGATGTTGACAAATTTGGAGGATTTGAACCTGAATTGTAATTCAAATTTCCCACCACTTTCAAATTCATCCCCATTAAAACTCGTGCATCTTAAAACATTCAAAATTGTCCAGTCAAAAATAAATCAACCCAAAATTTCCAGCACATTTCTAGCCAAATTGTTGCAAACAACTCCTCGACTCGAGTCACTTTGTGGCATTCCCCTGGACTACATGAAAGAAACAGCCGAGCTGGACAAAATTCTCATGAAGGATTCAATAATTGAGGATCCATTGAGCTGGAATTTGATTGACGAGTGGAAACCAAAATTGAAAATTCAGTCAGTTTTCATTCAGAGAGAAATTTATTTCAAAACACCCCACAAATTTCTTGATGATTTGCTCAATTTATGCAACTTGGACGCTGAAACTGGAGCCGGAAGTGGAAGAGTAATTTTGGCTCTGGAAGAGTTTCATGTTCAAAGATTTTTCTTACAAGATCCAGTCCTTCGAAATAAGAGTATAAATCTCCTCTTCAGAGTTTTACACATGAACCGGGAAACTTTAAAAAGGTTGGTGCTGGAACCCAATTCCAACTCTAATTCCCAGGCAGCTTTGATAATTCCCCGCCTCCAGAATTTAAAACTACTCAGTTTTGAATTTGATTTTGACCACGGGAATTTCCCATCTTTTTTCCGGCATGGATTTCAAGTGGACCACATTTTTCCAAAAATTGAGCAAGTTGAAATGTTTAGGGCAAAAAACCAACAACAAGAGCATTTCCATGGCCAAAATCCTCAGCCAGAGTCAACAACAATCTCTCCAGATTTTCTTTGCTACGGCGAGACATTTGAAGCTGTCCGGAGCCTTGCACTCATAGGAATCATTCCTCCAGTCGAAACCGGATGTCTCCTGAAAATTCGGTCCATGTTCCCAAATTTGACGAAACTCCAGCTCAACAACAGTCTTGATGAAATCTCCAGATTTCTCCAGCAGGTTTTTGAGCATTTTCCTCAACTGCATCAACTAGTTCTGGAGATTGATACAAACAGTCGTCATGGAAACCTGGATGCAGCCCTCACTGGAATTAATGTGGATTTGTGTAAAAAACTGGAGAAATTCGTACCTTGTCCAATTGAAGGAAATGGGAGAGAAAAATTACTCCAGATTATTCAAAATGGACGATCGCTCTCTGATTTAAAAGGTTCGTCATTTTACCCTAATTTGCAAATAATTTTACTTGATGACAAAAATTATTGGGGATTTGACAATCTTTTATATTATTTTAAATAGAATTGCGGATCTTGAAATTTGTTCTTCGTTCCGGCGTCACTCGTGAGCTGAATAAAATTCCAGTGCTGACTCCAGTTTCTTTTGAATATGGACTCGGACCAGAACAATTGAAAAATGTCAAGATTTTCTTGGACTTTCAAGAGAAAACGAGTCGAGAAGTAAAAAAAGGTGAGATTCGATTTCGATTATTTCTAATGCAATTTTCCACATCTTTATTAAAATTTAACCAAAAAATAGAAATTATATTGAATTTTACATTGTGAATTTCTTATGAAAATTTCAGATATTTTGACCGCCCTGGGTCCAGTTTTGCCTTTCATGACTCTTTTATGAAAAATCCAAAGCAAAATACTTAAATCAGATGAAACAGAATTTTTGTATGTAATAGAAAAAAATCAGAACATCAGAATAAAAAAAAACTATTGACAATTGTACATTTCCATAGCAACTCAATTTAATTTCATTAGAAACCGAAACTCATTTTTCCCATTTAGTATTTTATTTTCATTTTCTATTATAATCTTTTACAAAGGGTTTCAACTACTTTTTAATCATTTAATTATTTGTAAAGATAATGAAAATGTTGAACAGTGACAGCAAAAAATTACTACAATTTAGGGAAAAAAAGTTTTGAAAAAATAAACCCAAACAAAAATGAAATAACAAAAATTGTTTAATCAGCCAAATCCACACAAGAATTGTAGAGCATTTTTTCAAGGATCTCTTGACACTTGATTTGATGAACGGACGGGGATTGAAAATTCTCCTGGAAGAAAGTAGAGGCAGCCAAAAGATCTTTCAATGTTTTCAATGAATCCTGTGGAGATACTTTCCCTTCTTCAAGATTTAAGCATCTTTCCAGCGTGTTCAAATGATTCACAAATTCACGCAACAGTTTTTCTTCCTCGTAAATTGAATTGCACACTGGACATTTTAACTTTTTTCCTCCTTTTTGTAAAACCAATGGAATTTTTTTCTCATCTTTTGAGTTTGATTCTGAGCAAATCGGATTTACACAGCAGAAAATTGGATTGACATTTTGTAACTCTTTTATTTCTTCAGTCATGACAGGCCAATTATTTGAGCAAGCGGTGCAATCACACTCAAATCCATGCCTTTCCATCAATTCCGTTTGTCTCTCAGTTTTACTTGTGGTGTAAAACGGCTCAATATAATTGACACAGAGTTCTTCTCCAGCTTTCAAATCCCGGGCTGCAACTTTGGCAATTCTAAGTCCATCAACATGACGAATTTTGCAGGCGATGATATTTGGGTCACAAGAGTGGGAGAAAAGAACCGCAGTCGGAGAAATGGCCGCTTGCTTGATTCCATAAAATGTAGTGTGGAAAAAGAGAGTACTTGTGAATTGTTGAAATATCACTTGGGTCACATAATTTTTGAACTGTAATTTTGTCTCTGGATCCAAATCTGCTTGACGCTTGAGCTGGGGCTGGAAAAAATCTGTCCGAGTCTCAATCACTTTAGTCAAGGCTAAAGCAACCACAACATTTTGAAATGGGGATGAAACATCCAACCGCGAAACATGACGTACAGTGTGAAAAGAAGAGGGGTCAAATATTCCGGTCAAAGGGTCACATCCTTCAAGTAATTTACTACCATCAGGAGCAAAAGGAGTAGATTTTTTAGCTACATTTTCTTTTTGAAATTGACGATATAATTCCAGTGGACCCAGAGAACAAACCATCTTAAATGCAATGAGCCACTGAGCCTGGATCGTATCACTGTTCCAGATGAGAAGGCCATGGAGGTCAGGGAAACAAGGACATTCGTATTTGTGGTAGCTTCGAGCTTCTCTTTGACACTTTTTACTGCAGAATAAAACCTACAAAAAGAAATAAAACAAAAATATTATTGCTGTTACCGTTATCATCAAAACTATCCAAACTACAATATGATTCGTTTGTCATGACACTATTTTGAAATAAAAGGCTACTTTTTGGGCTAAAATAAAAGGCTCTTTTTTGGGCTAAAATAAAAGGCTATTTTTTGGCTAAAAAACGCTCTTTTTGAGCTAAAATAAAATGCCCTTTTTTGGCTAAAATAAAAGGCGGTTTTTGAGCTAAAATAAAAGGCGGGTTTTGAGTTTTAAAAAAGGTTCTTTTCGGGCTAAGAGAATTTGTTATTTTTTGGGCTATAAGTGGCCATGGTGTTTGGCGGTAAAAGAGCTTAGACTTTTGAGCCAATGTGGCCGGTTTTTTAGGCTTTACCATTTCCCGTCATTTGACGGACTTTTTTACTCATAATTTCAAGAAAAATGGCTAATTTGTAAAGAGTAAAGAAAAACTATCTTTTTTACTACTAGGTGATTAAAATAATACAAAATGTTCTTACGAAAACACAATTTGGGCATGAAATCGGCTTGAAATGTTGTTTGTGACAGTGATGACAATATCGCAGTTTTTCAAACTGAAGAATATTAGTCAGCCCAGACAAAAAAGGCTTTTCCACGAGTAGTGTTGTTCCTGCAAAATTATTGAGTAAAAATTATAGCCATTGTAGATGGAAAATTACTTTAGAAATTATGTAAACAGAGCATTGCCAAGTTATCATTTTATTTGACTCACCAACGGGAACATCTTTTGTGATGACGACATGTCTTCCACGACTCGAATTGTAACGAATCTCCACAAAATCTTCAAGAGCCGGTGCCTTTTTATTGGGCGATTTTAGAGAAAATATACTTTTAGTGAATTTAGCATACTTTTTCTTGTGTGCCTCAAGTTGAGCGAGGTGATTAATTGCCAATTCGGTTTTTGAAAATGCCTTGCGTGGATAATACAAGTTCATGACCATGTTTTTCAACTCAGAATCCGGATTCTTCTTTAAAATTTTTAGAGCCGACTCTAATTCCTCGAGCATCACAAAAGTCAAAAATGCTTCCTCTCCGAGAACCACCGTGATTTGTGACCGCATGTAATGGCCCAGGGCGAGGTCGTGAGCAGTCTCAGCAAAAGCAGTAATCATATGAGCTGTATTCATAGCTTGATCTCCTTCAAAATTATTTAGAAAAACTTTTGCTTCCTCGGCATATTTTTTGGACTTGGCTGAACTCTTTTGAAAATCTGTAGGCAATAAAACATAACAATATTATACAATAATAAATAATAATATAACAGTCAAAACAGTAGGACACAACAATAAAAAAGATGAGGAAAAATACAGTGCAAATGGAATTTGTACTTGAGCTTAATATAATAATAAATAACATAATTAAATAATTTACAGAGAGAGAGAGAAAAAAACTTACTGTGTCTATTTGAAGACGACGGTTTCCAATTGAAAAAAGGTTGGAGAATTCCAATTTTATCTCCATCATTTTTCATCCCTTCAACATTTTGAACTAGGGCATAATTTTCATATAATCTACTAATCTCTGCAAAAATCCCACCCGTACGATCACTCATCTCTCTCATCACGGATGCCATGGCAACTTCGACATGTCTCATAGCAGCGTCCATAGAAAAAATTCTAAAATTCTATTTATTGGTCCACAAATGTCCGTAAAAGCCCACACCAAAATCAAAAGGATGTGCAACGAATAACGAGTAACAAGACGGAGCTGTTGACTGTTTCACTCCACATTGAAAAATGTCCAGGGTAAAAGTGTGAGAAGTGTTTTTTGGTTTGCTTTTTATCAGAGTGGAGAGACAGCTCAGATTGCAGTCTCATTTCTCATAGTCTCATTTCTCAAATGGCAGTCCAAAGTCATAAAAGTTGAACTCTGTCCACACAGCACAAAACAGGAGAGCCAGAGAAAAATATGAAGAGAGCGGAACGTGTTTACTTTGTAATGTTTGGATAAACTATACGCCAGCACATTCATTTGCAAAGTTCAAAGTTCATATTGTAACCATTTTTCTATTTCCAATACCTACGACTTGTACATGGAGAATGGAGAATGGAGAAATAATTTAACGTTGGTCGTTGAAAATAACTGTATTAATTCCCTTCCTTGTCCTTTGCTCTTATTCCTACAGGACAAAACAGCTTGAAAGTACTTTTTCCCTTATCTCATTTTGTGTATCCTTTCTTATCTACAATCCAGAGTTCAGAGTAGCTACATGCATGCATGCATTTACAAAGAGGAGAGACTGGAGACTTTTGTCATGAGTCATGACACACAAGTTTCAAATCGACAAATCTCTAGGATTTTGTTCCTTTTAGATCCCTTTCTTTTACTATAGAATGTAGAATATGTACAAGTGGAATGGGAATGAGACTAAAATAATAATAATTATTGTCATTTCAAAGAAAAATGTCTCTTTTGGATTGAAAGTCTCAATCAAGAAACTTCTACTGGAGAAACAAGTACTTGCAAAAGTATTTTGTTTTTCATTCTTGTTGAATGAACATTTGAGACTAAAATTATGTATAATAGTTTATTTTATGTGCATTTCAATACAGAAGCTTGTCAAAAGGTTAAAACGGAAAAGTTTTTTTTCCCCTTTTATCTGTACAATACACAGTACAAAATAAAAATACATGTACATATTTCTCTAGATTGCCAAGAGGCTTTGCCTTTTCCTTCCCCATCTTTTTCTCCAATTCCTTCCATGTCTACATTCCCAATAAAGTTCATGTGAGGCTTTAATTTTAAATCCCTTTCACATTCTTCAAGTGTCACATGCTCACAGTCCAGACGCCAAACGCCAAACGGTCAAAGGGGAAATGACCCCTTTTTCCCTGTAAATTTTATATCAACTTTGTATATTTCTGTATTCTTTTGGCACTTGATACAGAAACCAGACCAGAACACACGGAACGTGTGTGTGTGTGTGTGTGTGTGTGTGCTTTTGATTTGACTGTATTTAAAATTTGAGTGTGGGGCGTGAATTTCTCGTGTGTATTGTGACTTTACCATGTACTATGCACATAAACTCTGTAGACTATACACAGGAACATTGTGCGTGTAATTTGCTTCATTCCTTCTTCATTTTAGTCTGTACAAAGGGCAAGATACAAGATCTAGACAAGTGAAAAACCAGTCTTCTCGCTACTCGTTATTCTGACGTTTTAATTCCCTACATTTTTTTATCCAGTTTCTCCAGCCTTGTTCAACATTCATGTTTCATGTTTCAGCTCAGTTCAGTTGTGTGTTGTGTGTAGTATGTAGTGTTCAGCCTGTGCAATCTTCTCCTTGAGCTTTCAATCTACTTGCAAACTGCAAACTACAAACTACAAATATTTAGATTCTACATTGTTGATTCTTACGTGATTCAAAATCTATAGGATAAAAACTTAACCTTTTGGAGCTTTCAAGTCCCGTGAAAAATTTGATGTTGTTTAAATGGCAAGTGTCTTTCATGTGTTAAAAAGGTGAGCAAGAAGTTTAAAGTGTGTATTCTACACGTGGAACTATATAATATGTGAACACTTTCATGCAAATAGAAAAGGGAAATAATTGAACATGGAGACTGGACTTGAAATTAGGAAGAGAAAAATGATGGAGATTGTGGAGAAACTGCGGGGGGAAATGGAAAAGAGGGACAAAATCCTGGATCTTCTTGTGAGTGGCGGAGAGGTGACACTTGTCGACGTGAATTTGGATGTGGACGGAGATTCACAAACTCCGGAGGAAAATGACATAGACAAAGTTGATGCTGCTAAAAGTGGAACAAAAACATTTGAAATGCTCATCAAAACAATTCCGTACAAAGTAAATCAAAACAAAAATGAAAAAATCACACCAGGATTAAATGTCTAATTTCTGTGGTTAAATTTCACACACATGGCAGAAATAAATTGATTTCTTTTTTGTCTGCAAGGTTTTTTATAGAAATTGTCATTATTTTTATGCTATTTCAGATTGAGAGAGTGACGCTGAATCACATGTACAGTGAATTTTCCTTTTATATTTTTATATCGTGTTTTTACATGACACATTCTCATTGTTTTTATTTGTGAATATTTCACTTATTATTTGAATTGATGTTTTATATTTTGTGCAGAAATTGGGATGAGCTGGTCAACTCGTTTGAAAATGAAGGTAGTGAAATTTCTCAGTTTTCTCAAGATATCAAACCAAAACCAGAGCCAAAGCCAGAGCCAGAGCCAGAAAAAGAACCTGAATCACAAATTAAATCCAAACAGACTGATGCGAATGTGAATGTGAATGTGGACCAGAAAAATTTCCATGTTCCGCTTGCTGCGAAACGTCATAAATCCAAAATTGATTCCGAGTCGGATGAAACTGCAACAACGATTTGTGAGAATCAAAATCCAAATCAGCCTGTGCAAAAACAACCCAAACTTGAGGACAAGGAAAACACGTGTGATTCTTTAAGTGAGCTGCCTGAATATTCAATTGACAAGTCATTTTTTGAAAATGAAAGTCCCTCGGCCCGCACTTCGAAATTCCTCATTCGTCTCCATGACAATGACACGGATAAAATCTGTCTCTATGACATTTCTCATTCCAGAGGTTCAAAATCCACCTCCAGTCAAAAATTTGATCTCAGCCTCGAGGAAATTACAGCCGCCATAAATGTTCATAACAGCTCAAATCCTGGTTCAAAAGTACAAATTTGGTGTGAAGTCAAGGATTTTGACATTTTCTCAGGCTCGTCTTCAAATTCAACTCGACATTTTTTTCAACAGTTTGGAAAGTTCATCTCTCACTTTTCATTTCATCAATGTTCTTCAGAAAAACAAAAGTGGACATTCTTCTCGTCATCATCAATTCAAACTGACTCAAATTTACTCATTGGTTTCATCCTTCAGAATTTCCCCAACCTGGAGTTTTTGTCCATCAACTCTGAAGCTTTGACTCACTTGGACGATTTGAATTTGAAACTGAATTTAAATTTACCGCTAAAATTCCATCGCCTCAAAACTTTAAAAATTGTCCCGTGGGCAAAAAATGCAGCACATTTTTCCCATTTATTTTTTGCCAAG
>JAQGBI010000474.1:0-15736 GCA_034698325.1 Sminthurinus elegans | reverse complement strand
AAGTATATGAATTTATAAATAACTCATTTTTTATCCAAAATGCTCGATCCACATTTTTCCTAAACTTTGGTCCATATTGCATCATAATATACATTTCTGATTCATGTATTATAATTCGGAACATAATAAGCACATACATATATACATACATTCTCCTTTACTAATAAGTAATTCCAACTCAAATTTTCTAATATTTTGTTTTTGATACAATTTTAGTGGAACATATATTAGCTTCAACATTTGCTACAGGTTGTGTAGTGTGGGACCTACGAAAAAATGAACCTATTATTAAAGTAGCTGATACTACATCCAGGGTAAAATCCAAATAATGCATGATATATACACATTATTATTTTGTATTGTGTAAGTTTTATGTGATGTGTAAAAATAATATAAAATACTTGTCATTCACAGATTCGATATAAAGTTGTTGAATGGCATCCAACTGTAGCAACTCAAATGTGCTTAGCATCTGAAGATGATTCTAGTCCTGTGATTCAATTATGGGATTTGAGATATGCCACATCACCTTTAAAAGTTTTACAAGGACATCAAAGAGGAGTATTAGGACTTTCTTGGTGTAAACAGGATCCAGAATTACTTTTGAGTTGTGGCAAAGATAGTAAAATCATTTGTTGGAATCCAAATTATCCACATCCGGTACATTTATTTTTTTATTTTACTCTTAATCTATTTCTTCTAATATTTTATGCATATATATTATGTATTTATCTAAAGTTTGGTTATAAGTATAAGGAGTAACAAAAAGCATAAAGTAAACTATCATGGTATTATTGTAATCAATTATTTATAATTTATAATCAATTTCTTTCTTTTCCATTTATATAATATATATATATATATATATTATATAGGGTTATGAAAATCTTTGTGAAATCCCAACAACATCTCAATGGAGCTTTGATGTATCATTTTGTCCAAGAAATCCTCTTGTCTTTTCTGCTTCGAGCTTTGATGGCAGAATAAGTATTTTTGGATTATCTGGTGGTTCCCAACAACCTGTAACTTCATCTAAATTAGCAGACAGTTTCCCCGGTATGGATATGAATCTTTCTCAAGCACCAGTTCCAGCTCAAAAACCTGTACCTATACAACTTCGTGATGCCCCTAAATGGCTAAAACGTCCATGTGGAGCTTCATTTGCTGTAATTACACATACTTGCTTAATTGATTTTCATTTTAAAATGTTTAAAATAATTTTTAGAATATCTATATATCTATATAAAGATAGGAGTGTAGGTACTACTTTATTTTTTATTTTATTTCATGAATCATGTATTTATTTATTCATCACGTATAATTCTTTTTTTTTTCTTTTTTTGAATTTTTCAGTTTGGTGGCAAATTAATTAAATTTGAGAATGTCAAACAACCAGCTGTCCATGGACAACAAGGTGCACCAGATCAAAGATTAGTAACTATTTCTCAAGTAATTACTCTACCAGAATTTGTCGCTAGATCACAAAGGCTTGAATCTGCTTTGAAATCTGGTGATTTAGGCGAATTTTGTAATCAAAAAGTAAGAGATATTTATTATTCTATATATTATGACTATTATGAATGCTCTTTTTTTTTTAAAAAAAAAAAAACTTTTTAGTTTTTGAAGGAAAAAACAATTTGAATACAATAAAAATTAAGTTTGCAAACTAGTATGTTTATAATGATAATTAATGTATTAAATATGACTTTAATAAAATGGCTATAATTTGTTTATTACTACAGGCTGCAGAAGCATTAGATGAAAATGAATCAAAAGTTTGGTAAGTAATCAATATTTAAGAACTAAAAAGAGACTAAAGTTGTTACAAGCACACATGAAATGTTTGATTTAATTTATTTGTGGTTATTTTTTCGCAGGCAATTTTTACAAGCTAGTTTTGCTCAAAATCCAAACCATGAATATTTGGCAATGTTGGGTTGTAATGTTGAAGATATTCACACAAAAGTATGTTATTATTTTGAATATGTTTTCTTTTCCCATTATAGCATACTAAAATGTACGTATACATATGTGTACATGTGAGTTTATCACCTAATATATAAAATATATTTTATATGGTTCGTGAATAATAATATGACATGGTTTTTTTTGTAGCTCGTAAGTTTAGTTGGACCAGAACCCTCAGATAAGGAAGTGGATGAATTAACATCAGGATTTCAGTCTTTAGCTCAAGGGGTATGAAAATTATACTCTTTTTTTTCTTTTTTTTTAAATCTTAATATTTTTATGTATAATTCTTTATATATATAAAATCAGAGCATTTGTAAAAAGAAAGACATAAACGTTATAAATTATAATGTATGACTTAAAAAATAAAAACTTTTTTTTTTCTTTTTTTTGTAAATGAATAAAATAGGATAGTTTTGGCAATCAACTACCTGTTTTAGATGATGGTGGTGCCATTTTTGATGAAATTGGTTCCAAATCAACTAGAAGTGAATCTCCAGACCGTACCTTTTCTATTCCAACTGATGACAGTACGTTAATATAAGAATTATGATTATTGTTTAAAAACTAAAGGAAATTTTAAAAATTTGTTACACTAATGTGAGTCATTATAGTTTTGTTCATTTAGTCATGTTTTAAATTTTACTTGCAGGTTCAGAAGGTCTATTAAATCAAGCTTTACTCTCAGGAAATATAGAATTTGCTGTTGATTTATGTTTGAAAGATGGTCGTTGGGCAGATGCTCTTATTTTAGCGTCTACTGGTCCACCAGAACTCATCAAAAAAGCTCAAATCAAATATTTCCAAGTAAACTTTATATATATATATATATATATATACATAAATTAATAAATACATATGAAATATTTGACTTGTTTGCAATTTTTAAAGTATTGTTTCACCTTATCGTTGTAGTAAATGCTTTTAATATGTATACATTATACATATTCATGCGTGACTATAATATTACGTTTCAATGTTTTTACTTTTTGTAGAAAAATCAGAGTGAAACCTCAAATATGATCAGAGCTATAGTTACCAGAGATTTAAAACGATTAGTAGAAAAATGTGATTTAGAGTGCTGGCAACAAGCTTTAGCTACTGCTTTAACTTATGCAGATGAACGAGAATTTGCATACCTTGCAGGTAACTATTACTATTTATAGTAATCTTGTAATACTACTACTATTTCTAAAAGATTATTAAATTTTGACAGTAAAAAGCATTGGGTTGTATATTATATACACATGATACATTATATATATATGTAACAACTTTTTTCTTCACATTGTTTTTTTTTTTTTTATAAACAAAAATTATTAAATTGTTATTTACAGAAATACTCGGTAGAAGACTTGAAGCAAGTAAAGATGAAAGTTTAAGAAAAAGTTCCCTTTTATGTTACATTTGTTGTGGTAATTTGAATCGCCTTGTTGAGAGTTGGACAAGTTTAAAGGAAGTTGGTGAATCTGGTGAAGAAGATCCAAATACTTTACAAGAAGTTGTTGAACAAGTAATGATATTAAAGAAAGCAGCAGAAGCTCGAGGACGTGGAGAAGCAATAACTAGTGGTCCTTTAGCTTTCAAATTGGTAGAATATTCTACTTTATTAGCCTCACAAGGATTTTTGGAAGCCGCTCTACATTATCTATCCGATTCAAATGAACCATCAATTGTAAACTTACGAGATCGTTTATACTATGCACTTGGTCGTCAAAAACCAAAACCTGGTCCAAGAAGTCGTCAAACATCTGAATCATCTAATTATCATGGTCATCCAAGAGGTTCTATATCATCTTCATCTCTTTTAACACAGAAAAGGCCATCATATTCTTCAAATACACAACAACAACAACAACCATCTGTATTTCAACCGGCTTCAGTTCCTCTTGTAGTAAATGGATATGGGGGAACTAGTAATATGAATGCTTATAATCCTATCCAACCTTCACCACCAATTCAATCACCACCACAAACATTACTATCTCAACAACAACAAAATATTACTAGTAGTAATCCTCCTTCCGGTAGTTCACTTCCAATGCCACCTGTTTCAAGTGCTGCACATGGATGGAATGATCCACCTTCAATTTCTTTAAGTGCTAAACCAAAGCGTCCACCACCATCCCAACCTTTGGAACCTATTACACATCCTTTATTTGGTGCTACACCTCAACAAAACTCATCTTCGGCCTCCTTTGGTGATGGTTATTCTAGTAATATTACTAGTAGTGGTTCAAATATGGGATATGGTGTTGCTCCTCCTCCTCCTTCATTTCAACCACCACCACCTCTTTCATCATCTTTTATGAATCAACCAGGATCAATGACTTCTTCATCACCATATGGTAGTGGATCAGTACCCATGTATCCACAAACTTTTAATCCAACTCCTACTAATTCAGGTTTTCCTCCTCCTCCTTCTTCTTCTTCTTCAATGTCATCAAATTTTACACCTGGACCACCACCTCCTTCATCAGCCCCACCATTGTCATCTTCTGGAATATTAAATCAATCTTCTCATTCATCTGCATTCAATCCATTACCACCTCCAACATCTACTTTCACTCCTGGTCCACCAATTTCAACATTTACTCCAGGACCACCATCCTCCTCTACTTTTAATCCTTCATCTATTTCATCAAGTTTTACATCTGGTCCACCACCTCCATTAAGTTCTAGTTTTAATACAGGACCTCCTCCACCAACAAGTAGTTTTCTTTCTGGCCCACCTCAACAACAACAATCAAGTCAAATGTCCCCATTAATTCCAGCTCCAATACAGCCACCACCACCATCATCATCAGCTCCACAAACTTTTACACCATCCGTTATACAATCTCCTACTACATTTACACCAACTCCCACTCATTTTCAACCTAGTGCTGCTCCAGTTCCACAATCACAACCTCTAAGTAAACCAGCTCCTGCAGTAGAAGCTGAACCAGTACAGAAAGGTCCTATTCCAGAGGAGCATCAAGTTGTTGTAGATATTTTTGAAAAATTAAGATCAGATTGTTATGCTGTAGCTGCTCTTCCTCAAATGAAAAGAAAATTGGAGGATGTAGCAAGGAAAATGGAAATTTTCTGTGACAAATTAAGAGAAAATGCTTTGTCGGAAAATACTTTGGCATCTCTTCATAACATTGCTGAAGCTATGAAAAATCATGATTACCAATTAGCATTGAGTATACATACACAGTTGGTGACAGCAGGAAATTTTGCTGAAAGTAAGTATTTATATAATTTATATGTATATATATGCATATTATGTATTATGAAAAAGATTACTAATCTATATATCAACATATTATTATCTTTTACTTATAATATATTATCTGCATTGTTTATTTTATTATATTTTACACAAGTATTCTACAAATCATCATAGTTAATATTACATTCTCAGCAGTACAAATAGATAGATATCTAACAAATGTTTTATTTTGCTTTCCTTCCTTTACAGTTTCAACATTTTTGCCTTCAATCAAAGTTCTTATTCAAAGTGCAGCGCAGTTGAACGTCTTCCTTTAAAATAATAAATATATATATTATTGTAGTGAGTACCAAAAATAGCCTAATATAACCAAAACATAAATAAAAAATTAAGGCAACATACTAGTAATATTAATAATTAATTATTGTACTTTTACGTATTGTTATTCTGTGTATTTATTTAACATGAAAAAAACAACACAGAAAACGTGAAACAAAGAGAACATATTTATCATTATCAGTATACATTATTATTATTATATACAGTGTATAATGTTTTGTATCACATTTTATCAATCAATATGAACTGTATATACATAAAATATTATACAGGTAATAAGAAATATATGTTTAAACTGTTTTTAACTTGTCTATTGCCTATATTATTTATAATTGTTGGTTTTTTTTTTGTTTTTCGTTTTGAACTAATATTTATTTCGCAACTGTTACTTTAACTGTAATAATTATGATTCATGTCGTCATTTCTTTTCTATATGATATATTATGTGTTTTCTATGTATAAATTATACAATAATAGCTTTATTACCAAAAAACTTGATTCGAAAATTCCACATAATATTTATTAATACCTGTTTATTTATATGTAAATTATATATTATAGTTGTCTATATAGTTTCCAGGATGTTATCACAGCAGATAATTCTTGTTTGTTGAAAAAAACTATAATATATTATATAATATGTTTTCTATTAACTTGTTTACTACATGTGTATACTAACGTATAAAACATGATCAATTCTTATGTATAAAAAGTATTCCTTATATATTTATGATCATCGTCGTATGTGTGCTAATTTATCTTTGGAGAAATTATTATACTAGTAGTAATTAGTTATTACATTCTGTCGGATGATGATGATGTAAATAATAATAACATGATAATGCGTTATATATGAGTACTTTAAATTTCATGAAATTATATTATATTTCAAGAATATAATATAGTATACAAGCGGTCTTCTCATTTTAACTTTTATTTCGATTTGTTATTGACAGTGTACTAACTACAAACCATGCATAGAAATTGTATTTCCATATTATTATAAATAAAGAAAAGAAAAAATTAGAGTGAATGACATTTTAAATATATACATAATATACATTAATAAGGAATCACTTTTTAAAACCTTTATATACATTTGAGTATCTATTTTAATATGTTCTCACAAGTCGTTAAAAGGGCATGTATAGTAATATAAATAATGAAAGGGGGAAATTAATTCTTTCTGTATTTTTAAGAACAAAAGAGGATTCTAGTTTAAAATACCTGAAATTGGAAATCTTAGAATATTAAAAATATTATGTATTTTAGATTGAATAGTCGCAAAACTATATATTATATTTAATATTATTAAAAATCCTACATGAAAACATATAATGCGATCGAAATGAATAAATATTATATTATTATGCTTTGTAAAAAGAATATGTACAGAAGTATTTATTATGTCAAAAGATAGAGGAGATACGAAACTACTGATTGTATTTAAGTATATATTATGTAAGAATATTATAATAATTGTATGAAAATAAAGATTGCGTGAAATCAATGTTATAATAAACATGTTACATATATTATTATATACTAATGAATGATGAATACTAGTTGAACATTGTACATAAAATATTGTTTGCATGTAAATTACATATAAACG
The DNA here is from genome assembly GCA_034698325.1 of Sminthurinus elegans. NCBI lineage: Eukaryota > Metazoa > Arthropoda > Collembola > Symphypleona > Katiannidae > Sminthurinus > Sminthurinus elegans. The sequence goes on along the minus strand of JAQGBI010000474.1, from coordinate 8,597 downwards.
AATGGGAATAAAATCCAAGATAACTATTGTTAAAAATTACTGTGAAACATTTTTTCTGCGTGTGCGTTTGTTGTATTTTTCGTCAGAAAATTTAGAACTGAAATTTTGATGAAATATATTACTTATGTACTTTTACACACATGGCACAATAAGAAAATATATTATAGATTGTTGTATTTATTTACATGATGTGTTTTGAATCATTTTGAGTTTTGAATAACTTTTCATTGCATACTTTTGAAGTTGAACTGTGCACATATAAATTACATCAAAAATTAATTTTAAAAAATGAATAAAATTGCACCGAAAGGAAAACCAAGAATTTTTACAATCTTGATGCATAACAAACATTTTTATTTTATTTATTTTTTTGTTCTGTCTAAACTTTGATGCTTTGAATTTTTTTTTCAGTTTTTTCGAAATTCAAAATGGCACCACATTTTTGTCAAAACTCGAATACGCATACTCTCAGCCGCAAAACGTTTTTATAATTTCGTTGAAAATTTTGTGTGGCATAAAAGTACACACAAGTACTCACATGAAATCAGCAGTATACGTAATTAGTTTGTATTTTTAGTTTTATATTTTAAGTGTGCACATTTATTTCAATTATTTTGATTAATTCGATTACCATTATTAGTGAAAAAAATTTGTGTTTATATATGCGTAGTGTACTGCTTACTCTGATACGTTTCCATATTTTTGTAGTGTCTGTACTTTGTAACGTGGAAATTGTTGTTAAAAGATTTATTTCAATTTTTAATACAAAATGTCAAATATCCCGAAAGGAGAATTATCTGAAGACAAAATAAATGAGTTTCAAAGGGAAGATAAATATATTAAAACTGAATCACCTTGGTCTACAATCTCTAAAGTGGATCACTGGAACTTGACAGTTGGTAGTCGTCATAATGTGACATTTTTACCTCAAGTTTGGGGAGAAGATAATGACGATTTCGATTGGAACATTTCTCAATTGTCTGCTATTTTTTCAGATGAAGAAATATTGGTATGTACAAAACAGGATTATTGATTTAATTTTATTAGTTCTAGTAATAATTATCTTCTGTCTTATGATAATAACACATAATTCAATTTATTAATAACAAACTTTTGTGTATGTATATATATACATTGCTAACTATTATAATAATATATAATTTATATGATGTGAAACGTGAAATAACTTTGATGATGGCTTTTGTATGGTGTTTTACATGTATACTTACCCATGTTTTTTTTTATATAATATAGAATCGATATAGATCAATGACTGACGAGATAAATGACCTTTACAAATATGTAAAAGGAATAGGCACAGCTCATTTGAAACTTAAAGAACTTGAAGCTGATCTCCATGTAATTGTTTGGAGTCCATCTAGAGAACTCTTTGTTCGAGGTAAAATTACATCAACTGAAAATGATGAGTCAGTTGAGACAAAAAAAGAAAAATATCGTATCCATGCGTTTGATTTTGATGAATATCTGTGCGTTACTGAACAAGAAGTTTTCCCTATGTGTACACGGTTTTTAACTCTTCTGCCTCAAGTAAATTTTTTTTACATGTACTATTATACAATATTTTTCTATGTGTCCTTAATTTAGATGTAATATTTATTGTTTATGCATGTTTTATATATATTATACACACAGATTGTATGGAATAATTTTTTATTAGTAGTTATTATTATAGTATTTGTAGCAAAAGTGATAGCTAAAAAATTGAATATATTATTATACATTTTTTTTTATTTGGCGTGTTATATATTTTAGGTTGTATCAATAAAGCTGGATGGTTTTGAAAAATTTAGCCGTTCTCCTCATTTACATGATGTTATACAACATAATAAAACATGGAAAAAATACCAGTATTCCGAGTGGACTATTCTTGTTACTCGTGTCAAATCGAATGTTGCATTCTGTAAAATCAATCCGTCAAATTTAGATTTGAACAATACAAATCACAATTTCAATTTTGATGTACTTCAAACTTTATGGACAACATGTACTGAGCCAAGTTTACCAAAGGTTTGTTGATATTTTTAAGCAGCACACAAATATTCTTATGTACATTACTTATTTTAATTGATATATTATTCAGCAATAGAGGAACAAATGGATGTGCACAAATGGATTTTTGGCTTTACTGATTGATTATAATTAATTAACAAAATGTTCATGTGAGGTCTTCCCTTTAGTGTATGCTGTATGCACATAACTAATATATATACATTCTAACATTAAATGAATGACATTTCTCGGTGTATGATGTTTTCAGTTGAATGAATCTCGACTACGAGCCTTTGTTGTTAATTATGAGGAAGATGGAAAACTAGCAATTCAGTATGATTCCCCTTATTACTCAACTTGGAGGGAGTATGTTGGTAAAGCTAGAAAGAAATTACACAAGTTGGTTGTGGATGATGCTGCCTTTCAGGAATTTGTTGCACCTCTTCCTTTGGACCCTAATGAAATATATATGGCACCTTATATATTAACTCAAGGACTTGAATTAGAATATGACTTCTTTAGAGCTAAAATTATCCCTGATGAATCAACAAGTGAAAAGTTGAAGGATGGAGAAGTAATATGCTAACACACTTAGATAACGATTTATACAGTTTTTATTGATTAAAAAATGAATATTTCTAATACACAAATCAACTTAAAATAACATATAGTTATTCATTACTATCTACTATTACAATAATAATTGATTGAAATATGTATATATATTATGTATTTGTTTGTATCAATAGGTCCGGTTGAAGTACATTGATTTTGGAAATGAAGACATTGAACGTACATCATCATTAGTTTTAGCTAGTAAAATTAATCCATTGATGGGAATTGTTCCTCCTATGGTATGCAATTTTTATAAAGACTATAATAATAATAATAATAATATCATACTTTAACAGTTTTGTATCAAGGGTCAAAAGGGCTGAAAGCATTCTGTAAAAATTTCATTGTTTTGGATTTTATTTAAGTTAATCATGATATTTTATTTTCTTTCGACCCTTCTGGTTATAATAGTGTGTTGAGGCGTATATGGAAAACATTTACAGCCTTGATAAACATAGAATTGCTAAAAAAGGAATCATCAATGATGTTACTCCATTCATAATTCAAACAGTTCAAGAAGAAGACAAGTCTAAAGGAAAACTTGGAATCGTTCGAGTCTACAGAGAAACAGATGAAGATAGTGAATTTATCAAACATTATCAAGATCTCAGCTCTTATTTAATTTCGTTAAAAATTGCTATTGAAGACTCACGACCAAGTTCAAAATCACATAAAAAATCAAAAAGAACAGAAGCAAAAAATAATGTTACTCCTGCCGATAGGGAACCCGTTGAAGTTTTTCAAGCGACTTATATTGACATGAAGGATTGGAAAAAAGATTTCACCAGTTTGGGAAATAGGTCACTTGTACCTACCTCTGCTACTGGTCAAAGAGAATTGGATGAAGAAAAAGAGAAAGTAGAGGAAGAATCGAATAAGATTTATTTTAAAATTGGCCGAGTGCAAAGCCCTCAAGACTTTACGGTATTGATTTTTTTTTTTTTTTTTTAAATGTGTAATAGAAATTTCATTTTATATTTTTGTTACTTTTACATTCGTATACATATGCATAATACTTATATATGTATAAAACATAGATTTCATTGCCAAATAATATGTTTACGAAAATTTCCTTTTAGCCATTATGCATAGTCTATTACAAAACATTGACTTTATAAATAATATGGTTTATTTTACAATATCCAGATTGCAACTACTGATGCTGTAAGTCGCATCCGATACATGTCTGATGAAATAGAAAAACACGTATCTACTCGTTGGTATTCTCTTGGCAAGAAAAGTTTTGATTTGGATTCATTTATACCCCGATGGTTTTATGGTTGGCATTGGAATGAGCGGAAGGTGTATTGCAGGTATAAATAAATATCAATAATAATTATTATAACCTTAAGAAATTGGCTTCTTTTTTTTTACATAAACTACTACGTCGCTTTTATAAACAAATTTATTTGTGTTTTTGTTTCTCATAGGGTACGTTTTGTAAGATACCTTGAACCTACTAAATGTCAAGAAAAATCTAAAGCAGAAATACTTTTAGTTGACTTTGCAGAGTATACAGAAGTAGAATTACGAGAATTGGAACGAACAATTCCTCTGAGTATATGCAAAATTCCTCCACAAGCTGTTGTTGCAAAAGTTGGTGAAGACTTTCTAGGTATTTTACAGTACTTTCTATATATTATATAGTAGTTTTATACGTACACAGTTTTAATATAGCTATAATATATCTTCAAAAATTTTCGAAAATATTGGGTTTTATTGTTGTGTATTTACATTTTACATATTTGCAGTTGTTATTGATGTGGTTTCTTTTTTATTTAATATATAGATGTTCTCCATCCAAATAAAGCAGCTTTGGAACAGGAAAAAACCAATAAATTCAGCGAGACATTTTGTAAGAAAATTGTTTGTGGTGAGATCAACTATTGTCAGCCTGATAAATATGAATTAATGACAGTTACTTTCAAAAATATTATGACTGTTGAGACAACGAAACCATCAAAGAAAAAGACTACAGGTTACAAGAAATTGGTTGAGTTGTAAATTCTGTTTTTTATACATTACTTTTGCATTTCGTATATTTATTATTTATCGCATGTTTTTAGTATGAGTACTTAGTATATATAATATAAGAAAAATTACATATTATGTAATTTTTCTAATCATGTTTCATATATATATGCATTGAGCTGTACATGTATAGTACAATAAGTGCAATTTTTCTACTACCAAGTAGTACCATTTCTAATTATTCCACGTGCAATATGAATAGGATGGTGTAACGATTTATTTATTATTTATTATGATTTCTTTTATTTTATTCCGTTAAGATTTATTACTAGCAAGAAATCAGTATTCTGGGATACATTATACATATTATGAATTATGAACTGGCATGTGTATAGTGATAATATATGATACGATAGTTTTATATGTGTCTCAAAAACTTTTGATAAAAATATTAATGCTAAAATAGTTAGTAATATGAACTTAAAGTTTTGTTTTGCAAATAACGTATTTGTACCGTTGTACATGATTAATATGATTTGCATGTGCTTCACTTGTAATAGTCTGCTGAAAATTTCTGATGAAATAGACTGATATATGTGTGTTGTAAGAAATTAAATAGCACAAACACACAGTTTTGTTTTCCATTCAGCTGTACTTTCACAACCTTTTACTTTCACCTTTCACTTTTCAAGAAGTCAAAATCGAAAAGCAAAGTACAGTAGTTTTTATTACAATCAAATTTTGACTTTGTAACTTTGAAATCTAACACTATTACTTAGATATATACATTGAATACATATTACATGTAAATAATTTATTGCTCCTCTTATCGACTTGTAGTTTGAAATAAATGTACGTGAGACGCTATAATATAGAGTGAAAGTATAAAGTGAAAACTTGAAGTTTTAATTAAAAATCATCATTTTATTATCATTAAAATCAATATTAATTAATTCTGTATGACATAATATAAATTGCAAAATATACATGATCAAAATAAATAGTATTATAATAATAACACACACTAGTAACAAAAAATGAGTTAGAATTTGAAAGCCTTTTTGACTGACTTTAGTGGATCACAAGTAAACTTTTCACAGGAGAAAGTTCCACCACTTTCTTCAGAAGAAAAGCCACGAGATATTTTTTCTCTTAATGTTAGATGCGATGTAGATTTGGAATTGGATGAAGAAACTCGTGACTTGTTCACCAATTCTTTTTTAATCCTATAAATATTTAAGAAAAGAGAAATTATTCAGAATTTAAGAGACTTATATATTTTCTACATTGTACTATGTACTAAACGTTTTGAAATTCATGTGCGCATGAAATGCATTTTTTTTTTTTTAGTTTTTTTTATTACCTTTGAATCAAATTTCCGTGTCCATATTCATGCACTACTTTAGATAATTGGCATGTCATCCTTTCTACACATTCATTAGAAGAGAAAACTTGTCTAGCCAGTAATTCTGTGGAATCTCTCAAGCTTTTCATCCCAGGGAAATTTGCATTATTGTTGTAAACAGGTAGAGGAATGAGAAGAATCAATATAACTACAATAGCAGTTACTGGCACAACAACTATTAAATGGAAAAGTGGGAAAAGAGAAAGGAGAACAATACTTAATTTGACCAAAGTCAGGACAACTTTCACTCCACCCGCCCCAAACACTGCAACTAAAGGACCAGATGAAGAAAAGATACTGTCCAAATTTAAGTTCAAATCTTCCAGACCTTTAAAATTAAAACCTCCATCTTTTGGTCGTTGATCTATATATATATATATATGAATACAAAAGAGAGATACATTTTAGTTACTAATAATAATCAGCAATGATCTATAATATTTAAGTGCAGAATGCAGTGTGTATTTTATTATAAAAATATAGATAATAATACTAACTCGAATTCCAACCATTTGAAGACTGATATTGATGATAATTTGGATAGTTTCCAAATGAATTATGTGTTTGATCTGGATACCATTGGTAATGATAAGCAGCTGTATTTCCAAAGGAATTGGATCCGGAAGAATAATGAAGAGGATTTATATAAGGATTTATATCTCCTACTCCATAATTTATGCCTGGAGTTCCATACTCCTCTCCAATACTCTCTCTATCTTGCCCTACTGTTGAGTCCTTTTTGTTTATTCGATGTGTATAAATTGGTGATGGTGAGGACCATACTGGTTTGAAACCATTATGGTGCGTTGTGGAATTACAAAAGACTTGTTCAACATGAAAGGATGACAGGATTGTTACTAACGATATCAAAGTTAAAATTAAGGAACTACCACACAAATTTTTCTTGAATTTTTCACTATTCATTTTCAAAGTTCACAATTATTTATTGTGATTATTGTTATTCTTAAATGTTCACTCAAATACTAGCTTGTTTTTGACAACAAAAAAAACAGACAGATTTTTAAATCGCAAGAATCCTTCAAAACGTTGTTCACACAAGGTGTACATGAGAATGAAGGCATATATAGATTGAAGCTCGTTATATACTTTTACGGAAATGGGTGAAGAGGTTAACTATCATTTATCATCATGTATATATATGTACTGTATAGGTATATAACAATATGTAAGGGTAATAAAGTCAAACAACACAAGAAAAAAAGTTATATGTGGTACTTATTTTTGTATAGCATTTCTTTTCTCAAACGGATGTGTGTGAAACGTATGACACTGGATCACTTTCAAGAGTGTCCTTCCTTTGTCACCAGTCATTGTCTCGACTAGTGTGTCTATACTATAAGTAGACGTTTTTTTAGTACTAAATATGACTGCTTTGAAAACCAGAGTGTTTTACTATTTGCTTTTATTTTATGCTATTGACTTTTTCAATCAAAGTGCAATTAAAATGAAAAAACTGATACAGTGTACAACATCGTCTTTTGAAGAATTGAAAAAAAAAAAACTGTATGATGTATTGTATTTATATTTTCCTTGTACATATACGTAAATGAAAATAAAAGCATGTATGTAATATTCAATGACAAAGATTTTGTATAAAAATGTGACAGTTATTTTAAAAGGTGTGAAGATGAATGTGTAAACAAAGATAAAAAAAGAACATTCTCTTATGCGTGTACATTGCAATGTACACATATTTGAAAAACGGTACTTCTAAATACTTAAATGAAGTTTTAGAAAATCTCATGTACTTAAAACTACTCCTAATTAAGCATATATACATATTTTATCGTTTTATATTTTTGTTGCTCCATCATATCACATGTACTGAAAACTATATATATGCATACTACAGCAACCTAAATGGAACATACAGATCACATATGGATGAAATAAAAGCTGGCATTTTTCATGTCATATTGGATTTCTTCATAGTTTTTAACTAGTTTGAAGTTCTGGAGCCATGTAGTATCATTAAAATCATAATGATAAACATTTTTAAAATTTAATTTGTATTTTGTTTGCATCTAAAACACTAAAATAAAAAGTGACCAAAAATTATATGACTGCTTGACAAAAAAATAAAGAAATAAATGTATTCAGATATTTTGTGTAACTCGTTGATTTCCTTGAGATCTTGTCTCTTGATTTGAACCTCGTGTGATCGAAAAAATTAAATGAGGTTTAAGGTTTAATTGACATTAAAACACAAAGATTGTGACAGTTTGATTGTTATTATAATTTATAGTTGTATCTATAATAGCTTGTTAACTTCAATCAGTGTTTGTGTTTTTTGTATTGTTATTGTTGTACAAAGCCAACAAGGTGGAAGACGAAAATCATTTGGTTTTTAACGTTTTGCTAAAAAAAAGTGCAAAGTTTAATCATTATTATTAATTTTATTAGCTTTTATATATTAAGTTGACAACATTTTGTTATTTTTAACCAATGTAAATAATTCACAGTAGTGGACAATGAATTCCTTACTTCAAAATCCAGACAAATTTCCTGTAGAGTCAAAAACATTTACTGATAAAATCAATTCTGTCCAAACAAACATCATTGTTCAAAACTTTTC
>JAQGBI010000473.1:0-15741 GCA_034698325.1 Sminthurinus elegans | reverse complement strand
CTAGTCATGGAGTTTTTTGTTGACCTGAGACAGTGGATTTGGAATTTATTGTTGATATTGGTGATGCGTTTTTCAAGTCTCGTTAAAGAAACCACGAGAAATCTTTATCGGAAAGCTTTTAGGCAATGAAAAATGCCTAAAATGCCTATGAAAACGCTTCGGGCGCCGAGAAAATAGTAGCGCCAAAAGTGAGGACAATGGCGCCAAAATCAACAGAAAGGGCGCAAAATCGAAAAATCGGGGCACAAAAAAATGAAAGGGCGCAAAAATTTACAAAATAGGCCAAAAATTGAATCATTGGCGCCAAAACGAGAAAACGGGGCACAAAGCAGGCCAAAATTCGAGAGTGTAAAGTTCAAAATTGACTAGAAGGGGCCAAAAAATCCACAAAAGGGGCGTCAAAATTAAAAAAAGTGAGGTGCCATTTTGTTTGCTTCTACCGCAAGCTGCTTTTGCTTCGAGTTTGCTTGGGGCGCCAAACCCCGAAAACCAAAGACCGGCCCTGTTGTGAACAGAACTCAAACAGAGGAAAGATAAGACGCATAGAGAGGCAATTTATAGCCACAAGCACAAAACACAGTAGAAATAATCCATAATCCATAAGACGACTCACACATAATCCGCAATGCATGTGCAAAAGGCATTCATTTGAAAGATGATAGTAATTTAAATGTGAATATGAAAATCAAAGACCAAAAGAGGATCAAAAGTCAAATGGACAAGAGATTATGAAATTTACTAGGAAATTTAGCACAGTTTATCCAATGGCATATTCACAAGCATGTGATATCATTTTCCCAGTAATCTTAGCCCCAGTTCCCAATAATTGACATGATAGAAATACAGATGGATTTTCATAGCCGGAGCCCACATGCACAGATCAAAGTTGATACCAAGATTAATTTTAAATATAAAAAGTAAAGAAATAAAAACATTAAATGCAGCGGCGTGTACTTTAAATAAAAAGTTACTTTCTTGGCACTCTGTGAATTCAGCCGTGTCCGATTATGTAAAAAATGCATGTTGTGACCTAACTTTAATTAATTAACTATGGAATTGACTCGAATAAAAATGAAATTATGCCCAGCAGAGCCAAGCTTGTAATTTTAAATGCAAAAACATCCATTCATCTTTTTTAACTAGTTTTGAAAGAATAACGAAACTGTGATTGATTTACATTGTTTTAAAGTTTTAGAATTTTAGTTTCATTTCAATTTTTTGGTCAATGATTCATCTAAAAGCCAAACGAATGCGATGCAATGAGAAGCAATACACAACACAAACTACAGTAGGAATTTACACACACACAAAACACACTACACAAGCTCAATTTTACACTCATTCCGCGCTGTAGCTTTCAGCTTTCAGCCAAAGAAGATGAAGCATAGACATGAAATGCAAATATTAACAAATGGTGTGTTGAGTGTTTTGTTGTGTGCGGTGTGGGGTGTGCGGTGTATAAAATTCGTCTCACTTTTGTCCATGTATTTTCTGGCCTGTGGGCAATGGCAATAGCAACATCATTAGACAACATTATGATGCATTATGTATGAAATGACCTTGCGTCTCATGTCTTTTTTTATGTGTGGAATCTAGAATCCACATGGAATTCATTTCACACTGTAAATTACATAATCACAGAACTCGAGTTGACTACAGAATCATGACATAAGAAAATGCCATAATTCAAGGGCGTCATTTTACACAACTCTAACAAGCAAAGCCAAAAGTACACAGTTTTACACACAGCACACAGTTTGAAATATTTAGTTGCAAGTTGAGATTTGAGAGTTGCGCTTTGAGTGTAGATTGTTGATTGTAGAGTGTACAAAACTCTGACTCTGCCTTGTGACTGGAAATATCCATAAATCCATTAGCATTGTGTAAAACAAAGTGTCAATAAAAGATAGTGGATTTCAGTGCCAACATTTATTTGTAGATTTGATGGATCTACAATCTACAATCCATATCTTTTTCACGTGACGATCCACTCCAAGTGAAACTTGACAAAAAGTCTAGACTCTAGAGTTTTTTTCATTCTCCATTCCGTTCCGACAAAAGTCAAAGCCAAAGTCAGAATTAATTATTTTATTTCAACGATCAACGAGCGAGAGAAGCAGTGTCAGAGCTACGAAAATTAACAAAATACCCAAGGAAAATGAATCCACCACGCCCGGCATCCCAAATCGGCCCAGAGTTGTTAAAAGCCCAATCTGGTCGAAACTGGAGATCCATTGACGACACCACAGGGGATGAATCCGTGGAGGGCAAAATTGTGGTTATAACTGGGTCAAATGGCGGCATTGGAAAAGCAGTAGCCACGCAACTAGCAAAAAGAGGTGCTACCGTTGTCATGGCAGCTAGATCCCTTGAAAGACTGGAAGAGGCTGCTCAACACATAAAAAAGGTGGCTCCACATGCTCGGCTCATCCCTGTAAAATTGGACTTGTCGGATTTGGACAGTGTGAGAGGGGCGGCAGCGGCCATTTTGGAAAAAGTCTCCCATGTTAATTTACTCATTAATAATGCGGCTTATTTTGGGACTCACACAGATATTAGGAGAAATAAAGAGGGACTTGAATTGCACATGGTGACGAATCATTTCGGCCATTTTATTTTTACGCTCCTCCTCCTAAAACACTTGAAAAAAGGAGCGCCAAGCAGGTAGAAGTATATGTATAAAAATATTTATAAAGTCATACAAGAGACAAGAAACTTTGATTCTTGGACCGCCATTTTGTGAATCGCCATTTTTAACCGCCATTTTTTATTTAAAATATGAAACAGGGTTGTCACAGTGGGAGCAAGCCTGTGGCAAATGGCGACTCTGAAACTGGACGACTTGGACATGAAAAAAGATGAGTCAACTGGAGAGAGGAATTTCCGACCTTATGCAAATTCAAAATATTGTAATTTCCTCTTTTCCCGCGAGTTGGCCAAGCGAGTGGATCCAAAGGAAATCCGGACTTTTGCACTTTGCCCAGGGCTCATTGCCACAGAACTTCATGATGATGACCCAGCAGATTTTTCAGCTCTTAAAAAGATCAGCGCAACTCCTGACCAAGTTTGCCATTTGTCTTTTGTCTTTACAGAATTTTTTTTATTGAATTTTACTTTACTTTTTTCCAAAATAACGCATGAAAAATAAATGAGCTTTGTTTTTTCTTCTATTTTTTAGGGAGCAGAAACAGTTTTGTACTGTGCCTTGTCCAATAAGGTAGCTGGTGACAGTGGAAAAGTCTACCGCTACAGAAGTATCTGGAAGGAGACAGGCGAAGCTCTGGACAAGAATGAAAAGGTGAACAACAATGAGGAAGCAAAAACACTTTGGGAAATGAGTGAGAAAATCGTCGGGGTCAAATTCAACGACTGCCTTTGATTTTTTATGCAATTCACTTAAGTCAATTTTCCTTTAAAAATTTCAACATCAACATCAGAATCAACAAAATTTCTGTAAATTTAACCAAAAATGTAAATTATATAAAAAAATAAAGGTTTGCAAGAGTTTCCCAATTATAAAGCACTGTTTTTTCTTTTTGGATGTACTTTGACTTTAAAATATAAATTTTAAAAAGTAGATGAAGACTGCTGTTACTCTCCGGTCAAAATCAGTCTGTATTTTTATTTTCTTTCCCATGCCACAATTTTCAAGGTTTATTCATTTACGAAAACGTTATGAAAAAAAGATGCGGAATTAAAAACATGTGCCAAAAATCCGGCAACAACACTTACAAATCAAATTAATTGCATGTTTAATTGAATAATTTTTAATTTCATCAAATCATAAATGGTTCATGCTAAAGAAGGGCCCTTTCAATATTAACTCACCATTTTAAAACTTGACATTTGACCTTTGACTTTTCGACTCAAAACTATACATAAATCAGGCTTTAGATTTTTAGAATTTAGACTGCGTACATTTATCCAAATAAAAGTTTATAATAATTAGTAATTACTAGTGAAGAAAAATAAATTTTAGACGTAAACTAAACACACACGCGGAAAAAAGTATGAAAAAAAAGTAAAGACGAATAAAATATTCATCCGTAAAAGAAACAAAAAAATGTACAACACAAAATTTATAAAACTGAATTGATCTCATGAACATATAAATTCTTGTTTCTTAATTGTAAAGAATCTGTAAAAATGGAAACGAGTTTATCAAGTTTTATTCAATCGGAGGCTCAAATTCAGCAAAGGTGACGTTGGGCAGCTCTGATAGTTTTTCAACAGCTGTACGAAGAACTAGCAGAAAAAATAGGACAAAAAGAGTAAAGTACTAACTTGACACGTTTTGAGTGTTAAAATTTAACAGGGTAAAAAGCATGAGCTTGAATAAAGTAAAAGTACAAATATTACCGTTAGGAGCTCCAACTTCGATCTTAATATGGAAATCCACTTTTGGCATGAGTTTAAAAGCAAATTCCCCAGCGACGGACAAAATATCCGCCGGAAAATCATCATCAGTCGTACGCCGCCAAAACGTCAACTTCATTTTGACACTTTTCAACCCTGTGCAAATTTGAGACAAAAAAAGCAAAATCTTTTAAAAAATTTCCAAGAATTACTAGAAAACCTCATGCAGAATCTTTTCTTTTGTTCCAAATGTCTAATTCAAAATATTATTTAATGGGGAAAACTTACCTTTGAGATCCAAAATGGACGGATTGACTCTCAAATTTTCCAATTCTACTGATGAAATGGATTCAAATTTCCCATCCTTTGACTTTGATTTTGACTTGTTCAGTCTGTCCACAGTTTCTTGAGAAAATCCAGTGATGATCCGATCGAAATGGGAAAATTCAACAGCTTGTGCATTCACCACTTGAAATTTAAAATACAAATGACGTAGGTTTTTTCCATATTTCCAAACGGACATTAAATCTGATTCAATATTTGGAAAGTTGGAAGTCTCAAAATCCTGGAGATTGGGAAAAATCTGAAAGAGTTTGTCGATTTTACAACCATCAGTAAAATGGCCTTTATAGACCAATTTTTGCACTGACGGAGCAGTTCCAGCAGACTCAAAAACGGTGGACCAAAAGTTATTTTTTTCTGTTGCGTCCGCATTAACATCTCGAGACCAAGAAAGAGAAATTTGCTTTAAATTTGGAGTCACGTGTGCGAATTTGAAGGATTGAGGAAAAGCATGAACAATCTCTAATGCTGGATTTTGTCGTCTTTCATTAAACGACAAAGACAATTTTGACAGTTTTGGCATCTGTGAAAAAATCATGTGGGAAAGAAATTGTTCGCAGTCAGTGATTTTTAATTTCGTGAGAGTTGACTGATTTGTCCAAAGAAAAGCCCTTATTATTTTGATGATCCGATTTTGTAAATGAGGATAAATTTTGAGAATTAAAAAAGAACCCACTTTAAAATAGTGAATTCTCACGCCTTGACATTTTGAAAAATTTTCAAAATCCTCAATGAAGCTCAAGTTGTTGGAGATGTTGCATTCCATGTGAAATCTTGATAGAACCAGCGGCAATTGGAATTTTGGATAATTTTGAGTTTTGGTTGCTATGCAAAAATCCACAATGACCTTGGCCCATTCATATTCAAAATATTTGTTAGTTTGCAAATAATTCAAATTTGAAAGTTGATAAAGAATATTTTTCAACACTATTTCTTGTCCCGAATCATCACAAAACCATCCAAGGGATTTGACCTCCCTGACGTCCTGGACCTCTTCTTGCTCGTAAATAATTTCTAGTACAGCCGCATCTGATTTTTTATAAATACTCAAATGAGGAATCTTGAAGGAATTGTAAGACAAAAAATTTTGGAACTGCTGTTTCAACTTTTCGCATCCTTTTTTCTTTCGACCAGCGGCATCCTCTCTGTCGTAAAGACCCAAAGGAGGAGAAATATAATAATTTTTGAACAGAATTTTAATCCCTTCCGAATTCCACAATCTGCTCACTAGACGCGCCGCCCTCAGAGATTCCAAATCCAAATAGAAAAGTATTTTTTCCACAATCTGTGAAAAATTTGTAAAAGAATAGTTATAAATTCAACTGCTTTCATCATCCATTGAATAATTCAATAAATATAATCAAAATTGATCTAATAAATAAAAATTCCATTAAAATATAAGAAAAAGAAACTTACACTTTCAATTTCCAGAGGATTCAATTTTGTCACTGAATTTCCTTCCTCCTCTTGAACCCTCAATTCCACTTCATTCAGCCCCATCTCTCCTGTAAAAAGCACAACCAAAATCAAGCAGGAAAAATTATCAAGTAAATTTATTGAAATACGAATCACTTCAAATTTAAAAAATAAAACACCACGATGATAATTTCATTTACTCGGGTCTAAATTCTAAAGTCCAAATTATTACAGCACTAAAATAATGTAATAATTTAAATTACTTTGCAAACTTACTTTAAAATTTTAACGTGTTCCAAATGATGATGTAAAAGAAATACGATTGACGCTCAAACTTTTTTAACAATTAACAGTAAAAATTGAGCCGATCCAACAGCTACAAATTTTTCAAATTGAATGAAGAAAAGAGAGCAAAGCCAACTTTTGTCAAAGGCTTTTCTTCAAGTTTCAAGTTTCAAGGCCATCGCATTGCCTCACCACCCTGGAGCCAACAGAAAGAGTGATAAGAAGGATTTTCTTAGATAAGCCGACCCCTTTGAAAGCAGCTTAAAGCAGAAAACATTACGAGATAAAACTATTCATACTTTTCTCGCTACAAAGTATTTGAAAATTGGATGACACACCAGTTTTGAAACAAGAGAAGAAAATAACATGCACAAGGAAAAAATATTTATAAAGATCCTTAGTCACAAAATGACTCACCAGAAAAATACAGAATAAACAAACTAATTTGTACAGTACAAGTTAATAAATTCAAAGAGTCAAAGTCCACTTCTCTGGTTCGACACAGAAATTATTTACATTCTTATTCTTATTGAAATGTGTCAAAAAGATGTGGGGATTTTTGGCTTTATGCACTTTATGTTTAAAACCTTTTGAAAATCTGGTTGTACATAATATTTAATATTTAATCCAAGTTTTGGGTCAAAGGTCAAAGGTCAAAGATGACCAGGACAAGAATATTCAATATTCAAGAGCATGAATGTTTATTTAAATGAGAAAAGGAATATCCTTTAGCAAAAATTTGCGGCTAGCCAAGGATTTCTCTAGTTTATGAGAGAGCCACTTTTAAATATTTATTCAACCTTGAATTTTAGTACATGTAGAATTTAAAAAGATGAGGCATTTCTGTGCTCTGAGCAGGAAATACCCAAATAAAGAAATTTGGAAAACTCTGGTGGATCTTGATTGTGATTTGGAGCTGACAAACTTTCCCGCCACAAGGTACTATCCTCATTGAGCAAAAGAAATTTCCCCCCGCTTACTTTGGACAAGAAACATCCGCCTAAAGTTTTTGAGTTTTGAATCCTGCTCCTGGACATACTCGCGTTTGGCGTGTCTCCGGGAGTTGAATCCAAAGATGAACAGCTTTTAAATCTCAAATACAAGCTTTTTAAAACTACAACAAACAATTAAAATTAACCTTACAATTAAAAGCTAAACAGGAATGCTCAATGTCTCAATTTGAACCAAGAAATTTGAATTATTTGAAGTATTATAAAAGTACTTTTTTGAAGTATTTTTCCATACATTTTAAATTTGAAATTGGTCCAGGAATGGACTCAGCAATTTCAGTTTTTTCAGTTCTGTTTTCCCATCTTCTCCTGCCGTCAATTTGCTTTTCATTTCCTTTTCCCCTCCTTTTCTTTTCATCTTTATCAGTGACTGAAAAGAGCCAGCGGACAACATTTTGCCAAGAGTCCACGGCAGATGGCGGTGGGATGAGTGAGGTGTCAATCCCCAAAATTTGAAGTGATGGAAATGTCCTGCTTAATTTTTGAATGGTTTCTCGTCGAGAAACTTGATTCAAATTAAGCTGTTTCACAGTGGGATTTGGGCCTGCATTTAGGTCAAAAAATGGCAGCCAGGGCTCACAGTTTACGTCAAAAAGGGAAAGCCAAACACTCTTAAGAGAGGGCATCACCTCGCTCAGGTTTTTCCACAAGGGCGGATCCGGATCTGGACCTGAATTTGGATCGGAATTGCTCCGGGGCAAAATCAAATCCACACTAAAATTAGGATTTACTTGTTGATGCGAGCTGGTGAGACAAAAATTGAGTTGGATGGATTTCAAATTTGGAAAAAATCCTGGGAAAAAAGGCTGTCTCGTGAGTAGAAGAAAGGACTCGGCGGAAAAGTCTGCTGTTTCCAAAGTCTCCCTGGTAAAGTCAAGGATTTTTCCAAGAGCTTTTCCAGTCCCAATTAGCTCATTTTGAGAAACTGGTTCACGCCCG
Source organism: Sminthurinus elegans (assembly GCA_034698325.1). Lineage (NCBI taxonomy): Eukaryota > Metazoa > Arthropoda > Collembola > Symphypleona > Katiannidae > Sminthurinus > Sminthurinus elegans. The sequence continues at coordinate 7,393 of JAQGBI010000473.1, read as the reverse complement.
GATGAATCAATGGACAGGTCCTTAAATTTGAATCTACAGTGTGTGAATTGTTCCAGAAGCCGAACAGTGTTTGCATTAAATACATCAAGTTTGACTTGGTTGACCTCAGTAATGACACGCCTGTTAAAAAGGTCAGGGCCAAGGTCAAGGTCCCGGTTGACAAAGGTGTTGAAACCAAGGGATGCGATGGAAATGAAGCAGTGTTGGGCAAGCTCCGGCTCAATTTGTCTCAGCAACCTTTGAATCCTCTGATATTGGCTAACTGACGTGGAAAACAGTAACGTTTTGAGTTGACCTCGACCTCGATCTTGACCTTGCCCGTGACCTAAGTTGACCTCGGGGGTATGTGCACCCCTCAATGCCCATTGTGTTTCAGTCCAGGAAGCGACTTGGTCTGAATCCATCAATTCCAAACTTTTAAATTGTGGCGCCATCGGGAAGATTTTTTGTCTCAGAGCGCCGTCCTTCGTCAGTGGATTTTTCCAAACATCCACAGTCAATTTTAGGATATTTTCTCCAAAGGCCGAAAAGAAATGTAAAACTTGAGGACAATCCAAAGAACCGCCTTGGAATCGGAAATGAGTCGAAGGAAAATTGTGAGAGGGGACGGCTTTGAATAGCTCCGTCAATTTTGACAATTCTTTTTCCTCCAGATTTTCCTCAACCTCCTTTTCTTCTTTTAAATTTACGTGACTTGATTTAAACGAGATGAAAGTATTTTTTCCGGGGTGAAATTTAAAAGTGGCGCCGAATGAATCGAGTCTCTGTCTCAAAATCCAAGTGGCGTCATCCCGCCATCCTTTTGACACGAGTCGAGCATTTTCAAGTAAATCGGAGCTGCTCAACCCATTCAAAATCTTTCTTAGCAGCTGTAAAAATCCAAATGCAAAAATAAAATTCAAAAAATCAATATGTGGAAATCCAGGATCCTGAGAATACATGTTTTTTTTTGGTTGCTCATTGATGTATAAAAATTAATTAAATTAAATTGATCTTACTTCACCAAAAACGATTTTGGTATTTTCATCCGGAGCAGAATTTAAATGTTCTGAATCTGCATCCTCAGAAATTTCACCATCCTGCTCCAGTTTTGGTTTCTTTGGAGGTAAATTTGACATTTTACTGCCTGTTCGGAGTTTGAATAAAAATCCGTGTACAAATAAAACCTGAGGAAATAATAATATGTCACATAAAAAAGAGTTTGTTTTACTGTTTTATATTTTTTTTTGTAAAAGTTTCCGTGTGTTGAACTTTGATGTTGGAGTTGAAATTGAAGTGAAAGGGTGAACAGAAAAATATGAGCGTGAATTTAAAGGAAAGGCTTAGCGTCGACAATAGAAATATTTGGATTCGGATTTGGATTTGGCTGCAGGCTACTCCAAAAATAGGAGCGGCAACAATAAAATAAGGACCGCGCTACAAAAAGGGTCTTTCAACCACAGTAAAAGCTAACCTAAAAGCTAAAGGAAACAAAGCGAGACAATAATATTGTACAATTTTTGAACAATTTCCAAAGGAATAAACAAAACACGGAAACTTTCCACGTCTCAGTCTCAAATTTTCAATCTCCAAACTTGAGGGTGACAGCTCTCAGAAAAATTCAATAATTGCCAATTTTCAATTTCCACTGTCCAAATTACAAATGCACAATGAAAACGAACGATTTTTTAGTGAAAGAGACACTTTACAATTTCCTCAACTTTGAGAATGAATTTTGACAGGGGAAGTATCTAGAAAGGCTTAAAATGAGAGGTGAGATTCCTGGAAATCCTCTCTCTGTTGCGGGCTCCATTCTTGTCATTTCTTTACCATTTCCTAAAAATTCCCACATTAATTGTAAAACATGAAACTGATGAAATCATCTCACTTTAGTTTTCATTTTCATTTTCATGCGAGTCCCGCTGTGCGGCTAGAGTCAAACCTTGGCTGAAGAAGAAGAATCAGGTGAAATTTATATTTGCACATAAAATCCATTTTCATTCGTCATTCGTCATTATTCATTAATTTTGCAGTTACGTGAGACGAGGCGACTCAAATCATGTGAATTGAAGTCAAGTTGAAGAGAGAGAGAGAAAAGGAGCTATAAAAGTTGGGCGGTGGACATTGAACTTGCCTTTTGCATTTTTTTGCATCCTCCCAATAAAAAGAAAGAGGATGCAAAACTAAAACTAAAATTAATCAATGTGTCAACTTCCGTTGGTGTTTGCTGTCATTTTTTGGGACAGAAAAACCAAAAACCAATCTTTTCTGTGGGAACGTAAACTCAATGTTTCAAAAACCGCAAGGAGTATGATAATCACACTTGACATTTTTATTCCTATTTGCATTTCTTATTGGCATTGACGTTGACATTCATCGTCATATTTTCGTCATCGTCTGTTGTATGTTCAATTTTCAGTCAATTCAATTCGTTTGCATTTTATCTACAATCTACAATTTACAGGATGTGAACTTGACTGCGAATGCGAATTCCAATGTGTATATTTTTCTTAGCTTATCAAAATCCTGTCACATTTCCTATTCCATTCACTTAAAAAAGATTGTCCCGTCCAACACAAAACGCCCACCAGAAAAAGACGAAAGACAAAAGCTTGTGGTTTTTGTATTGTGCCAATCTAAATAAAATAGGCAAAAGCAGAGTGATTTACAAGCACAGTTTATTTTTCCCACGACTCACAAAAGACATTGAAGCAGAAATTTTAACACGACAAAGTTTTTTACAATTTTCTTTGAGCGTTTTTTGCTAGTTTCTGGTTTTCAAATTTTCAATAGCATATAAAAAGAACATAAAAAATATCAAAATAGAATAAAACCCAAAACATTTTACAAAAAAGATAGTTGCAGTGACGGGCAGAATTGAGAATTCTGATTTTTTCAAGTCAAGAGAAACCACTTTTAAATTGTATATTGAGTCAAAAAATAATAAAAATGAAAATAGGATCGTGTGCGACTTTTCTGGGAGAAGAAAACGTTTTTATCCTGAATTTCATAAATTCCTCGAAAAGCGCACTCAAAAAGCACAAAGAGGCGGACATGAAGAAAAAATACGCTTCTTAAATAAAAAACATGAATATTTTCTGTTCCTTTTCTCTTTGTTGGTTTGAAAGTTGAAATCTATGCATTTGAATATCTATTTTGTGTATATATGTTATATGTGTACATTATCCATCTATACTTATAAATATGATGTGCCCATATTCAAATATGAAAATAATCCGATAACAAAACTAAAATAACACACGGCATGAAAAAATACCTTTGCGTGCCTCTCTCTCTTCTCTGTTCTCCCTTTTTCCAATAGATAAGAAACAAGAAATAATTTTTGTACTCAATTTTCAATAGTATTCATCATTCTCTTTTATACAAAACACAGAGCACAGAGTCAAGTCTTCAAAAAAGCAGTAAAATACAGAAAATTCTTAATTTTTCCTAAATTACTTTAAATTAAATAAAACGTGTTGTGATTGTATCCCATTTTGCAGCACAATTTCATGTTTCACCCAGTAGTCATTGGTCAAGAACAAAAGAAAAGTTGTGATAAACTAATTCATTTCTATTGAATCTTTAATCTTGAATTATTCATATAAAATTGTTGTGCAAAGTATTGACTGTGAATTTTGTGATTTTTCTGAGAGAGAACAAATATTTTTTTTGTTTATTCATTTAACCTTGAAAAATATTGTTTTGTTTGGTTTGATTTGGTTTTTACAGCAACTCATTTCAAATTTCAACATTTCAACAGGAACAATCAAGTATTTTAATTGTGTCAAAAGCCAAAACTGCAAATTGAGAATTGAGAATTGGGAAATAAATCTTGTTCAAGTTAACCCAAAGTGACAATCCGAGTTCCGAGTTTTGAATTTTGAGAGGATGAAGTCCAAAAAACAGACAAAGAAGAAAACTAATAAAAAACAAGTATTCAAGTTCAAATTCATTTTTTGACGGATAATTGATATTTGATAAAATTCGCTTATTGTTAAGTGTTAAAGAGTAATGCTGATTTTGATGTTTGATGTTGTATTTAATTTTTAATCTGTTTTTGTGGAGCAGCAGAATTTTGGTTCCGGCAGGGCTGCTCAAAATATATCCAACTCTGAAAGATCCAATCAAGTGGTAATAATTACTATTATTATCATTATTATTATTTTGATGTGGATTTCTTGTCGTTTGAATAATTTTCTTTGTGATTTTCTTTGTCATTCAAGTGTGATATCAATTTATTATTTTATGATTTGAAATTTGGAATCAAAGATGAGGATTGAGAACGATGAGGATTTTGAGGATGAAAATGAATGGACAATGGATTTGGATTTGGATTTATGGTCCCAAATTAAGCTGATGTTGCTCATCCTCCTTTGTAAATTTGTACCCATTTTGGCGTTTTTGCTCTACGTTCTTGCAAAATGTGTGCTCCTTGTCTGGATTTTGCTCCTCCTTCTTGCAAAATTTGTACTGATTGTCTTCATTTCTCTCCTCCTCCTTTTAAACGTTGTGTTCAATTTACTGATTTTGCGCCCCTTTTCTTTTCTTCGGGACCTTTGGCTCCTTTGGCCTAAAACCTGGAGGTCTGGAACGAAAATAGATCCACTTTTGATGACCGAGGTAAAATAAATCTCACATTTTTAAAAATATTTTGTACAACGTTTAATCAAAATAACCAGCTCAAAATTCAAAATTGCAATAATATTGCCACTCTGCAAATGAAAATCTACCAGCAAAGGCATTTTTAAAAAGTTGATGTTTCATATGTTAATTATTATTATTATAATTATTATTTTAAAGTCATTTTCTTATTCTTTTACACAAATTCTACTTGAAAATTGTTGTACAAAGTCAGAATATTAAAAGAAACTGGACAAAATATCAAGTTTTGAAAATGCCTCCTCTGGGAATCGAACTCCCGATCAGGCTCAAAGCTCAAAACTCAAAAGTGTTGGCGAATTTTCATTTGCAGGCTAAAATATGCATAATATTATCACGTTTTACTTTGAAATACAATACTGTTCAATAATTTGTTGATTTTTCCTAAAACAAACTCCAGGTTTGGCCTCACCTGTTTAAATGTATGGATCTTGAAACGCTCAAAACATGCCGCCTTGTTTGTAAATCGTGGAATGTGGAAATAGTGAAAACTTTTTATAAAAACCGCTTCATTCAAGTCCCGGAAAACTTTCATATTAAATTTGGTTTCAACAAGAAAGGAAAAAATGTGGAATTGAGCAAGTTGAAGCCATTTTTCTCCTCGGTTGGCCAAATCCTTGCTTTGAAATTTGCTGATCCTCGTGATACCCATTCTTTTATGCGTCTCGGTCTTCCGTGGGAAAAAGTGGAGATCATCATTTCAGACATTGATCAAGAGGAAATGGAGGACGAGGACAATGCTCAAGCATTTGATGAATTGCTCAAACTGGCTCATCAGTGTAAAATGATTGAATTCCAAGTGACTTTATTAGCCGCTGGGAAGAATCCTTGTATGAAATTCTTCAACTTGGTTCTCTCGGCTGCACAAAGAAGGAAAAAGGAAGGAAAACTCAAGGATCCGATTTTTCTCTCTGGAATGGATTTGAGAATTGAATCCAGAGAAGATTTATTCCAAATAAGGCGATTCGCTCAATCACCAATGATTCAACTTGAACAAGTCTTCTTTGAAACATTTTTAGACATGGTGGAAAACCCTGGGATTCAATTGGAAGTGACTGCAGTTTTTGAACAAATTCTGGAGGTGAACAAAAATGCTATGGAGCAACTTTACGTCACGGATGTTTTTGGAACCATCACTCCTCAATTCAAAATTCCAGTGCTGTCTCAACTTGAAAAGTTTTGTTTCGGTTCTGTTCAAAGCAAGGGGCAACGGCCGTTTAAATTCCATCCTCAGTTTCAATTCCACAGAAACATGCCAGAGTTGACCGTGTTGGCTTTGCATTTTAGAAATGATAGAAGAAATGATACATATTTTTGGGAGACTGTTTTTGAAAATATTGAGCCAGCACCTTCTGTCGAGGACTTGGATTTGGCCGCTGGACGTGCCACTTTTATTCCAAACAGAGTTTTTGACATTTTTACCGGGATTCAAAATTTGCAACTCAATTCAGAGGATTCGGTGGATTTTGCTCATGTTGGTCAATCCTGCAAAGAGCTGACTCATCTCACATACAACCTGGCAAATAGTAAAAGAGGCTCAAAAATGTTTGTCTCAAAACTCACTGGATTTCCTCACCATGTAATTGCAAAGCGGCTCAATTCACCACAAGGACTTGATGTTGAAAATATTGAAAAGTTTCGAAGCAACTCTTCCCTTTTGAATCTTCCAGGTTGGTTTTTAATTTTGTTTTTTTTTAGTTTTAAAACCATTATAATAAACGATTATCATCAATACGTTTTTCAGGTTTGGAAAAGTTGAAATTGGTGGGGAGCACGGATCGTTTCGCATTGCTTGAAAGTTATTTGCCTTTGCTGGAGGAATTGGTTTTTGATCAGATTCCAAATCTTGAAGTTGATTATGAAGAAAAAAAGGTGAGATCAACGATTACAACAAAAATTAAATTTGTGATATTTTGTATTTGCCATTTACTTTTTTTATTGTCCATGTTTCATAATTTTTGTTGTTGTATGAATTTTTAGTATTGAATTTAGGTTGTAGAAACTGTAATATTATGTCTTGTTTTTTTTTTTTTTTGATATTTGTTTATTTTAGGAGGATGGAGAAAATGAAGAAGGACTGATTTTTCGTTTTTGGCTTGTGGATGTTGGAACTGGACAAATTCGGAATTTGGAATTTCATATTTCATAATTATTTGGACATGCTTTTTCAATGGATTCTTGCCTTTCAGCTTTATTCAATATTCTTTTCTTTTATCACTTTTACTATAATTTTTGTAACTTGTCCCCTTTTCTCGTTTTCCATAAATCAAGTTTTTTTCCCTTTTCTCTCGCACTTTTGAAACAATGGATGAAAAAATGAATACATTTTGTGTACACAGCAAAAATTTATACATGTAACAGACGTTTTTAAATACAAATTACTTTAATTATTTTAACCGGTAAGCAATTAAATTATTCTCTTTGTATTAAAAATACAAAAATAGGAATGTGTGCATTAAATTTCAATCCACGGGTGTGAGAAAATTATCATTGAATCAAAATATTATGCACTAATTTTTTAAATAAATTAAAATAAAATACAAAAGTCATCCTCTGATTCTAAATAAATGTTCAGAGTAAAGGAAAAGAAAAATCATCAGTCTTTTCCACAGCGTTAAAATTCATATTTGTACATTAAATCCATTTTCATTCGTCATTATTCATTTATTTTGCAGCTCGTCTGGGATCTGCAGAGTGCGGACAATGGAGCAGTGGCATTATTTCATATGCGGACAGTTGAGAAGTGAACAAA
>JAQGBI010000472.1:0-15747 GCA_034698325.1 Sminthurinus elegans | reverse complement strand
GTTGGTCAGATTCATACATATAGGTACATACATACTTAAAATTACATTCAAATATAAATATATATTATACAGTGTTGGATCGGTATGTATTCATGTATAAATAGAATGGGACATAAATTTCACAAAATTACAATATTTGGGGTTTTATTTTATTTTAAAATAAATCGGGGGCAAATATCAAGATTATACATTTCAGATTGACTAATTTTATAAACTACCAATAACAATAAAATAATTCAATTTCCTTTTGTCCATATAAAATGTATTATAGTATATAACGTTATCGAATAAGGAACAAAGACCAATATGTATACATGTACATTTAATATATAGATTTTCTTAATTTATAAAGTATCGGTAACAATTTCCAAAATATAAAACACCAAATATATATATAATTTAACGGGGGTTTACAAAGGGTATGTGATTTATAATTTAATTAAAAATAAACAAAATTAAATAAGAGGAAAACGGTAACACACACACACATACGTATATAAGTACTATTCAGAAAACGGGGGCAAGTAGCGGGGTAAAATGGAGAATAAACTCCAACACTTTTAATTTTAAATTTAAATAAAATTAAACAAATAAAACATGAGTGATATAAATCACTCGATCACCCATGTCCAGTATCCAGTTCTCCAGACACAACACACAAAACCAAAAGTTCATGGGAAAATAATTTCCCGAAATCAACAAAAGGGAAAACCGGGGGCAGCAAACACACACACACACAACCATATAGTAGAGCTGACCGACTGGAACTGAAATGATTTTCCAATTCGCAACAATGGTTGCGAAATGAAGCATCATTTCATGCATTGAGCGAGATTTGCTCAATGCATATCTACACTCTGCACCGAAACTATTATTATTATGTACACTATAGGCGATAGTCATTTACACTCGCTACAATATTATTCACAATGATTCAAAAATGAAATATAAAAAATAAAGAGGATTTTATTTACGTTTGCAATTGACGAAGGACTTCTGGATTTGCCAAAATTGAGCCCAGTGCATCGAAATTTGATAGTGTTTGTTCAACGGCTTGTTGTTGTTGTTGTGATTGATTCTGATGTTGTGGAGCTACATTTTGATTTCCTCCTTTTTCCTCTACATCAACATCTTCATCATAATCAAAGTCTGTCAAAAGTTTGTCCAGATTCTAAATTTTGTTTCAAAATAAGAAAACAACTTGCATTTTAAATGGAGTTTTTTACAAACTATTTCAGTATTTTCAACTCGAGTTTTGAAAAGTAACAAATGACACTTGAGAAGACACACAAGAGAAAGGTTTAAATGATGAATACGAGATAAGCATATAGAATTATTCTTATAAACTTTAAAGTGGCATGAAAAATCTAGAGAGGAAAGAAACTTACAAATTGTGATCGATGTTGTTCTTGTTGAGAAGCAGATGATGCTTGTTTAAATGTACTGGAAGAAGAAGAGGAATGAAGAGCCGACTGCTGTCCATATTCTTGCTGTGATTCAGATTTATTCAATTGTTGTTGTTGATGATGATATTCATTTTTTTCTATAGTTTCGTAAATAGCGTGATAAATATGAAAGAGATTTGATGATTTGAACCGCATAACAAGAGTCAACTATATGGGTTGAACTTTGAATATTTTGTGTACCTATTTTACGAATGTCTAATTTATCCAGAATAAAGTTCAGTTTTAATCTGTATCGAGTGTGCCTAAATTTTGTGAAAAACAAAAATGAAACGGCGTCAAATGTAGAATTCCTTCATTAAAAATATACACATTTCTGCTTTCTGCTATCGCTTGTATTTTTTTTGTATCTGTAATAATTCTCAATTGTCTCTTTAGAGTCTCCTCAATTTCATAATTTTTTGCAACATATTTAGATTTTATATTAACTCGCCAGTTAAAAATTACAAAGAGTTACAGAAAGCTTAAAACAGTGAACAATTAAATTTCTGGAAATTTTTATTCTCCATTTAATTCTGTTTAATTTCATAAGAATCACATTGAAATTGTTTTACAACGACATTTTAAAATACTTTTGTGCTGGACATCATGTTTTTTGAAATACAAGACATTTTTACACCGAGAAATTTATATTTAATTGTAAATTGTAAAATAATGGTTTTTAGAACACATAAAAAATTAGTGCACTGTACATTTTGTTTTGAAAATGAGCTGGAACTCACAGGATTTGACACTGTGCAAAGTGCAAATCCATTGACATCCGCATTCTCCATTAAAAATCTATAGTGTTTTTCACATAATATATTGAAATTATTTGTAATTTTTATCAACTATCTTTAAATATATTTATTTATTTTTAAGTAACTCGTAAATTTTCCCCTTTGAAAAATGTGTGTCAAACACATTTAAACCTTTGTAAATTATTTCTATTCAATAAATAAATAAATACAACATTCATTTTTCATTTCATAGCAAAAATCACATGGCCCATTTAACAATTGAACACACACACATCAAAATCCATTCAACATTCTCCATTTTTCACTACAATTTCAATCACTCATAAATAAAAATGTTTACACTTTGATTTAAACTCCGTAATCTTTTTGTTGGCTCTCAAAACTGTCAATAAAATCCACGTCCGTCAAATCCGCAAAATTTCCATCCTCCGTCTTTTCATTTTCTTCCTCTTCGTCTTGAATTTCATGGAGATTTGAATTTCTGTTGAGGATCATGGGTGAATTTTCCTCGTCAGTCAACGGCGTCAGCGTTCGCATGGTCAAAGTAGAAAAATTTGTTGAAATGGAGGTCAAAGTTGGACTGAGTAGAATCGGCTCAAAGTTTCGACCGCCGTTGGTATTCAAATTGTTGTTGCTCCCGGCGACTCCAATTCCAACTCCAAAGCCAAATCGACCATTTCCGTTTCCATTTAATCCCAGTCCAATTGCACCGAGGCCGATTCCGCCGACTGCGGGGCCAATGAGTGTGTTATTAGCCTGTGGGAATTGGATGCTATTTGACGCGGTGATGTTCGTCATTGATGTGATTCCACTCGTCATGGACTCGAGACGATTTCGGTGGTTCAAATAATTGTGCTGATTGTTCAGATTAAAGTTGCTCGTCGGTGGACAATTGTACAATCTTTTTTTTTGTTTGTTTGTCATTATTTTATTTTATGGGATTTTGAACAAATCGATTTGGATTTGATTGATTGATTTTGTTGAATTCAGTTTATTTAAATAAATGTGGATTTGACAGGAGGTGAAAAAGAATATTTGTTTGAGAGGACACAAGAAAAAGTTGAGTTTGTTTATTTTGGGAGCAGGTGGTCAAGAAATACGTTTTGTGGTGACGCATTTTCATGATTATGGTTTGTTTGAAATGTTGAAGTGTAGAAAAACCGACGGACATGGAAAGACAAAAAAAACAAACGGATATTTTAGACAAGATATGTGTTTGCATAAAAAGCCAAATAAATTTCAAACGGCGTGAGAATTGAATGTTTGTAGTTTTTGTGATTTTGTGATTTTACCTGATGCTTTCAGTTCGAGATCTTGGGAGACTCCACTGATGCATTTGACTTGATCTTTGATTCCACTGGCAGCAACAACTGAAAAATCTGTGGAACCTTTGACTTCTGATTCGATTCCATCGTTGACGAACCGCCTGTCGAGTCTCATTGTTCAAAAAACAGTACAAAAGCGACACTAGGAAACCCTAAAAAAAGAAACAAAACAGAATTTTACAGACTTTTTCATTGAGCTTTGATTTAATTGAGTTGATTTATTGATTGGCTCTTTTCAATTTGTTCTTGTTGTTGAACCTGCGTTGAGATGAGTAAAGCTCGAATGTATTCGTAACTGGGATTCGCACTGGATCCGCGTAGCACCAAAACGTACGTAATTCCGAGCAGCGGCATCAAAACCACCATCGCCTTTGCCGCTTTTCTCGACTGCTGTGTTTCAGGATTCGTCGCGGACCGCAGTTTTGTTATCAGCACCTGAAAATCAAATTAAAACAAATTGTGGTTTTTTTTCTGGGTGGTTGGAGGAATTTTTAAAATGATGCGGGAAAAGACGAATGAATGGGGCCGAGAAAATGGGAAATGTGACTGACCCACATGATGCGAAGTAGAAAGAGAGAATTTGCAGCGAGGACGAGAATCGCAGGGGCTTTGTAAATCCAGTCCCACAAATTCACAGTCAGCCACAAACAAGTTCCTGAATGATACTCCGGATCCGTCGTCTGAAATTTCACAACAAGTTCATAATTATCTACAGTCTTCACTTGCACCATTTACAAAATTATGATTTTGTTGAGCGGCGTCAAATTGCAACATTTAGGAAATAAAAAAAAAAATTCATTGGATTTCGCATTCTCAATTTTGTTGGCCAATTCCAGTTTTATTGAATTGTAATTCTCAAGGGAAAAATTCTATAAATGACACTTATTTTTTATTCACTTGCAAAAGTAAATTCTTGCGAATTTCATTTGCTTGCTTTTTGTAGCATTGTAAATTGTAAATTGTTAGTGGAAAAAGAATTTGTTGCGCTCACACAATTCAAAATCATTTTGTGCTTTGAAAATTATTGAGGAGAAAGTCAAAATCACAAAGGGGAAATTTTTTCTAAACTTTCCGAGGAAACTTTTGTTGTTGGCTCACAAATTTTGTTGGGTGTTTGAGTTTGAATGGGATTTTCTCACATTCGTCAAATGTCAAATGAGAGTCCATTTTCCTGTTTCAGTTTGATAGCCTCATGAAAAATTGGGTTTTGTATCAGACTGGAACAGCAAGGACTTTTATTTATTTATTTATTTATGGAGTGTGTGAAAGTGTGAGGATCTTTTTTATTGATATTGATGACAACTCGGACAATTTTGGCTTATTTTGGGGTTTTGTCCATCATTTCCGTTTCTGTTTCGCGACTTCTATTCACTTTTACACTTTCAAATAAACAGAAAAAGACAAGTCAATTTCTTTGCAAATCTCTTTGAATTTTCTTTGTGATTCTGAAACATTTACAGTAGAAATTTCACTCTTGCAACGAATTGGAATGGCCAAATACTTGAGAATTGAGAATCCAGGGCTTTCAACATTCAAAATAAATGAAAATGTAATAAAAATGGAAACTCGTTTCAATTGAATCGGCTGCTGTAATTTCCATCCTTTTCAATTCATTAGAAATTGGCTTTTGAATGGAATAAAAATATTTATTTGTATAATCGACGCTCGACACTCAAATTCAGTTTAAATATTTATTAAAAAGCTATAATTTCTAACCTGAAAATCCGCGGTGGGTTTTTGAGTCATCCATTTCGCGACGGACCAGCCCACAACAACCAACAACGGAAGTCCTGCAAAAATACAACATGTTCTTTTCTCAATGAAAATATTGCCATGAAAATCCCACTTGTTTTTTGTAGAGTTGAAAGAACGAGAACGCAAGAGAACTTGAACCAGAAAAGGAAAACCGGAATGGAGAAATGTGATACGCATAATTTGATTCACGTTTCACATTCACCGAATGAACAACACACAAAAAAGTAAAAGAAGGGAAAAAAAGATGCGAGAGAAATTCCCACGACGTCCTTTTATTTTTACTCGCATGAAATTTGATATCTTCGATCCGGAACGAGAAAAAGGAAATAAAACAAGAGGAAAAAGAACAACATATTTTTCCAGTAAAACGAATGTAAAAAGTACTTTTTTTCCTTCCTTTTGTTTCTGTTATCAAAATTTTGTCTCTTGTTTCACCTCAACATGCCAAAAATGTACATTCATTTCCATTTCCATTTTCTTCACAGGAAAACAAGAATTTATTATTCTAGTTTTTTCCCTCGTTCATATTTTTTCACATGCTCAAAATGTATTTTTTTTATTTCTCTGGAGTTTTGAGCGACTGATCAAAGTCAAAACACAAAGGATTTTCATGTGGTTTCTGCATTTTTAATATTTTACACGTTCTGAATTTTGAATGATGATTATTTTTGATAATTTGAATTGAGAAAATTGACTGACCCCATCCGATGAAGACGTAAGTTCGGAGTTTGATGTTGTCCGCCGTGAAAGTTTGAACCACCAAAACGTACAAGTACAAACCTGAAAAAATAACACAAAAAACAGTCATCATTTTGCATGAGTTTAAACTAAAATAATATTGTTTCAACTTAAAAGAGAGTAAAATTAAATGCAGGAATTCAAAGCCGACACAAAAAAGAGAAAGAAATTCGGAACGGAATTTGAACTGGACTTTTGAAAATTTCCCCTGAGAAATTGTCTTATTTTTACGCTCCCGATTTCCCATTTGTCGTCTCATCTTTTGCGCGAAATTGCACTTTTGGGAGATGCTGAAATTACAAACCGGATACAAATTTTCTGCTTCCTCTTTTTTCCAATGTCACGCTTTTTCATTTAATTCTTTATCGTTTTTTGGACAATTTTGTTTATTGTTTTTGGTATTTGATCGAGTTGTTTTATAAATAATCAGATGCACGAAAAATGTGAAAAAAAAGTGTTTTTCTTTGTCAATTGTCACAGGAAAAAAATGAAAAGGAATCGATGTATTTTAAGTGTTTGTTCCAGTGTGGATCTATTCAATTCAATTCAGCTCAATTCAACTCGCGTTTCAAGTCTCTTTTTATTCATTCAACAAAACAAACACGAAAAATTGTTTGATTCTCCTCATAAAATGTTCAAAACAGGAATTTTTGTAGCCGAGTAAATAAACAAAAAATGGACATTTTGGCATCCAGAAAATTGTGACATGAAAAATGAAAAGACGAGTTTTATGCAAAAAAACATGCATATTTAATTTAGCTCGGATTTTCGATCAGAAACGGCTGAAAAAACAAATGAAGTTGACCCGACTGTTTTATATTTTCTATTTGCTGTGTTTTTTCTCACTTGTTGATTTCATGGATTCGCAGTTCAAACGAGAGCGAGAAAACAAACAAAGAGAAGGAAAATGTGTTCTCGTGGTCAGAACCACAGCAATTATTTTTCATGGAGAAGAAAAAGATGGAAATTCTCGCGTCCTTTCGTTTGGTCAACTGACATGAAAAACGATGAAAATGGACTCAATAAAATTCAATGGAGTTTTTCTGTTTTGATGTGTCCGTTTGCGGATTCAAAAGGATGGACAAAACCATTTCATTTTATTTTATTCGGCTGTGGCAGATTCCTTTATTTCTCTGGACGTGATAAATAACATGAAAAATGAGTTGGCTTTAAACGATTTAACTGTTTCGGTTTATTTCTGTTTCTTCTTGTGACACATTTTATTTCTTGTGTCGGCTTGAAATATTAGCAAATGGGACAAAAGCTCTTTTATTTCTTTATCTCTTTTGATAAATGTTCGTGAACGTGAGCGTGAGAAAGCTGGGGCTTTTGCACACGGCACAACAAAACAGTTCTTTTTGCCTTTCTCTTTCTCGTGTTTGACGTGTTACTTTCTCCACATGTGTGCAATGTTTTTCGTGCATTTCATTGGGTTCTTTTTCATGGAAATTGGAAATACTGATACGTAATTTGGGTTTGTGTTTACCTTCGACGAACATCCAGAAGAAATTTGTGAGGTGAAAATAGTGGAGGAGGATGAAAGAAACGCAGGAGGCCTGACTTCCGGAAACAAGATGAGACTGAAAACAAAACAGACCAAATTAAAACGCAGTTCTGAAAAACACGAAGATAAAGACAAACGAGCGACTCTGCGACTGAATCTCCAAATTCACAGAAAAACCATTAAATTATGAAATTAGAGTTGCTGTTCAAAAGAAATGACAGCTCATTAGCAAATTCATCAGCTCATGAATAAAAGAAGGCCAGGAAATTCCCACGCTTCTTTTCATGTGAATAATAATTAACTTGTGGATTTGCGCAGAAAATTCTAATAGAAAATGTCTACAAAAATAAGAAGTTGAATGAAAGTAACCTGAATGGACGTGATGAGCCAGAGACTGTCCGCAAAAATGTACGTCAGCATCAAATGAGTGTGAATTATATTTCGGAGACATCGCAGCTCACTGAAAACCACAACAAGAATTTCAGCATTTGATTCAACTCACTAACAAATTATTTGATGAAGGAGGAAAATGCAAAACTCAGATCTGAAAATAATTTGGAAAATGTATAAAAAATGTATAAATTTGGACTGACGTGAAAGTGATGAAAATGGACATGGCGAGAACCAGCGCCGTGAGTGACAAACAGTAGCCGAAAAAATAGACTCCGGTCGTCACTTCGAGAATCCTGCCATCGTCATGGTTCTCCGGCGGGTTCGTGAGGGCCACACAACTGGAATAATTTATCGGATCCTCCCAAACACCGCCCACTTTACAAGCTCGCGTCACCGTCTCTGCAAACAAACAAATTATAATTATAGTCAATTAATATTTTAACCAAAATTAATAGAAACTTGGAAAAACGGAGGACTTTGTTGTCATGCTTCAACGCCGTTTGTAAAATTCCAGTATTATTTGTGATCGCATCAATGTTGAGTAAAAATTCCCATCTTGAATCAAGCTTTTGAAGTTTCATTGGAGGATGCCGAAATGTCTTGTTTTAGAGTTTATGACAAGAGAAATCATAGTTTTCATATTCCAATGCAAAACATGAAATGAAGCAGGTTGAAAAATCAGGACGCAGCATGTGAAATGTGCAAAGAAACTAAAATGCAATCGGAAACGTTTATAAAAATAAGTGATCATTATAATTTTGTATTATTGAGATTTGCAGGAATGAGCAGAGGCAAAAGGTGAAATTTGAAACATGTAAATAAAACCGTTTTTGATTATTTTGCAGAGGATTTTCCCATGTTGAATGTACATATTTTTCCTCCTGTTCCTTTCCCGTTTTCCGCTTGTACAAAAACGCTCTTATTTATTTGAGCTTCAAATCAAATTCAGCTCAAAGGATAAAATGGAACTGAGTCGAGTTCATTTTAATTTGTCTAGCCCTTGAAAATCTCACATGAAAAGGAAAAAAAACTTACAAAGAAAAATCAATCTCAATTTTCATGGATTTCTTTGCAGAAAAGCTCAAATCCGCTGACTTGCTCAAGAACGTGAAATGAAGACAGAGTCGGAGGAATAATTCGATAAATAATCAGTAATCAATTTATTATCCAGCAACAACTCTCAAATGACGCACTCAAAATATATAAACTTGAGAAACTTGCGAGCACACTGCAAAATAAGAACAAGATTTTGAAAATAAAGTCACATTTAAGTTTACGTTGAGTGGAAAATGGAATTGAACTCAATTGCAAATTCTAGTGGCCAACACACACAATTTTTGCAGCAGAGCACTTGAAACTTGAAACGGCCTTTGCCTTTGGATTTTGGATTCAGCTGGAAGAAATCCCGTCAAGTTTCAAGTGGTTTTTGAATTTATTTGGGCATTTCCGTTTCCTTTTTCCAACCGCCGCTTCACACTTGACATTTTCATTCCACTTTCATCTTTCTCTCCAGATTTTTGTAACGCTTTCCAAACTCGGAATTTGTCCATTTATTGTACTCAACGCACAAGTGAATCCACAGGATTTTCAGTGTAGATTTTTATACGCTGATGCAGGGATTAAAGAAATCAAGTTGAAAAATGCTTTCGTGTACTTTATTTTCACAGCCGAATTTTTCTACCCTAAAAAATCTTTCACCTGAAATTCATTACTTTTTCTCTGCTACTCCGTTTTGATTCTTTTTTTAAGTTGTGCGTGTTTCGGGTATTTTATCTCATTTCGAACATTTATCATTGAGCATTGATCAGTCGTTTAAATATTTTTGAATTTGAATAATTCTCTGTATCAAATCACCAAGGAAATTCACATTCTCATCAACGGAATTGATTCTGCAACACATTTTAATCAGAGGAGAAAAGCTCGTGTTTCATCGCTTTCTTTTCTTCTTGGGAATTCATGGCATGTCAAAAGCTCATTTGCACTCAACCAACAAACCCATTTTTTGCTCTTTCTCTCGAGTTCATCGTGGCTCAAGGAAAGGAGTTTGAGTTTTGAGGAGACTCAGGCAAAATTAAACACGAACCGAGAAAAAGAAAACCAGACCCGGGAAAAGAAGAATTTAATTAATCATGTTCGTACAAGCTCATCTCATCTGCTCAGTTTTCAAAGCAACATTCCAATTGAAACTTTTGAAGAATAAAGAAACAAAAAAAATGGATATCATTTCATTTTCTTTGTTCGTTCTTTTTGCACTTGAAATGCACATTTAATTAAACATGAAAAAATGCATAAAAGATAAAAAATGGAGTTGTTAATGAGCGAAATAAATTCAAAGTTGGAATTCGGAATGGCGTGTGAAATTTCAGATGGTTTTTGTTTCACACGACACGCGGAAGATGATGAAAGATGAAAATATAGTTGAAATGTCGAAAAGGTTGAAAGAAATGAAATTACACAAGAGAAAAAGAAATCAAAATCCAATGAAACATGAAACAGAAAATACAATTAACGAAAAGGATGAAAAGAAAAAGATAAATTTCAGCTGTTCAGTGTCTTTTTGAATCTCGAGTCTCAAGGACTTTTATAAATTTTATATTCACAAAGAAAGCTACAAAAAGAAAGTTACACAATTTTTTAAGGAAACGTAACGAAAACTGTGAAAGAATTTCTCCGAATTCTCAACTTCAATTCCAATTGTACAAGAAAACTGTATTTAAAAGTTCAAAGACATTTTTGTGTACAGAGAAAAATATTCAAGGTCTTGTGCTTTTCTGTTCCCTGGATTTTCTGCCGTTAAAAAAAATTGTAACTGTACAAAAGTCGTGACAAGTGAAAAGTGTTGGAGAATCCAGTAAAAACCAAATGAAATGGACAAAAGATGCTAATTCAAATGATCGGGATCTGCTAATCAAACTGAGATAAAAGTTAATGAAAGAGTCAAAACGTGTGAGCGTGACAAGTGGACAAAAAGATCCATAAAAATTAAACGTTATATTCCCAATTCACATGCATTGAAAGCTTGAAACCTATGAAATCAGAATGCAACAGAATTTCCAGTTCAAAGTCATAGGGAAAATCAAATGGCTCGTGTGTGTCAATTTTCAAAAAAGCCTTCGCTCAACATGAAATTACTTCCTACTTGAAACCTCCCATTTGAATTTTGAATTTGTCAAAAGGAATAAATTTTAAATGTTTTCGAAATCCAAATTCTAATCCTAAAAATTAGCCAGACTTTAAATTTTGTTTGTTTTTAGTGCTTCAACTTTTGAGGATTTACTTGCGAAAGAATAATTTTACAGATTATTATTTCTGGCGGCGGGGAGGAATTAATTTTTGGAATTAAAGAAACTGAACCAGGAAATAATTTGAAACGGCATAAAAAGATTGTGAGTCGTCTTGTTTCTTAATTTTCTTTTGCTATGGAAAATGGGTTGCGCAAGTACTTCTGTTGCTTTTTGTATTCAAGTGAGAATAAAAAGGTTGTGAAAAATACACATGCTGACAAAAAAGAGAGGAAAACTGGATGCGTAAATTTTTATGGACTTGAGCATTTTTCAACAAACCGAAAACCGACGGAGGAAAAAGAGAATTTTTTTTTGGATAAAAAGATGGGATTTTTGTGCACGGGCACGAAAAATGAAAAGAGGATTAAAGTCAAAAGAGAAATGAAAATTGCTGTTGTGGTCACGGACAAATCAAAATCAGAGCAAAATAACGAAATGATGAAACAACATTTTGAGTCGATTACTTTTGTTTCGGGATTTTGGGCTGACTTTGATTTGTGATGTACTTGCTTTAGGATTCTATATAAAGTATCAGACAACGTCATACATTTATTTCATCTGTGGTGGGAATGCCTGAATTTTCTGCAAAAATAACTCAAAAACGGCGTCAAAATGTAACATGTGCCTCTAATAATTTTTCATAATTTTTATGCTGCATTTCAAAACGGATGGAATTTCATATCGTTCGAGCTTTGTTTTGAGCTAAAACCAGAATTTATGAGAATGTTTTGTTCTTTTGTGCTACGATTTCCCAAACGGGCGATTATTTGTCTGTGGTTACAAAGTAGATTTGGATTTAGAATAAAATTTCTTCCTTAAAACATTTAGACTTTTCTGCTGCCTTGTGCATTTTCTCTGTATCTGGAATTCATTCATAAAAATGCCCAAAATAAAATACACATGAGATCAAAACACGCTTTTCTTTTCCTTTGATAATCAATCAATAAAATGCCCCACTGTAGATTTTATTCCTAGATGTTTCTCAAGTTTTATATTTTTCCATGACTTTTGAAGTGATAAATGAGAAACGTGTATTTTGTATTTTGGTGGAGACTGACATGAAAGAAGATTGTGCATACTCTGAAATGACTCTCCTTTGAATTGTGGTTCGGAATGTTGTTGTGCTCTTAGACGGATTTTGACGTGGATTCACTTTGACGCTCATGATCCTTGGTTTCTTCCTTGTTTTTTCTAAATGATTTCTCGGACCAAAATCCATTAGCCTCCTTTTCTTCTCCTTTTCTTTCTCCTTCCTTGAGAGAAAATTCAGGACGGAGAAGGATTCAAAAAGGATTTGGAATTGCACTGGCGCTGCTGCAGATTGCAGATGAAAATGGAATGAAATGCACAGTCATTTTTCAAATCCTCATTTTCCCTGTCTAAAATCTCATGGTTTTTTTCTATCGTTACAGACCAAAAATAGCAACACAATGAGATCTGAAGAGTGCTTTGGGGTTTCAGTTTTTACTCCGTATAAATATTTGCCAGCAAATCTACCGTTTTATATTTCTCTTGGTTTTTATCTGATTTCCTTTCTTCGTGTGTGATCTGCTCTAAAGCTTACGGCTTACTCTAAAAAAAAAAAGTTGTTCTCAATTGTTTCAATTATTGCGTTAGCGTTATGAATATTTGTCCAAAAAATTACTGTAGACTTTTCAATGCAAAAAATTGGGTGTGATTTGAAGAATCACTATGGAGACGGTGTAAAACTAGTGTTGTGATCCGCTACAGTCTCAAATTGTGCATTTATTTACATTGTTGTGTCAATGGTCAAAGTGCGTTTGTGTGGGTTTGGGATGGAATTAAGTTTATTGAGCGTTGGGCAACGTGAGGATCGCATCACATTTTGAGGTGCTGCTTTT
Organism: Sminthurinus elegans; assembly: GCA_034698325.1. Lineage (NCBI taxonomy): Eukaryota > Metazoa > Arthropoda > Collembola > Symphypleona > Katiannidae > Sminthurinus > Sminthurinus elegans. The sequence goes on along the minus strand of JAQGBI010000472.1, from coordinate 2,683 downwards.
GAATGGACTCGACTGAAATGAACTGAATTGAATTGCACTGTTTTATCGTCTCATATTTTGTTTATGGGTCTCAGGAGTTTTCCATCTCCAATCCCAAATCCACAAACTGGATTGTAGATTGGGGATTGTAAAATGTTCAATGTTCAACGCAAAATGCTGAATGGAAAATGTGTGTGAGCTATAACAAAATTCTTACTTGACTGTTACTCGTTTCTCTTTTAGTCTCATTCAAATCAAGTTTATTGCTTCACATTTCACATTCTGCCTCTTCCTTCGTTACTTGTTCATTTCTGCTGCGCTGCCTCAAATTCATTCCCCACGGCAAAATCCTCGTCCACCTCGTAAATGCAAATCCCAAATCCAAATCCTGCGATACATGAACAAAACATGATCTTTCAAAGTTCTCGGCCAACAAAATTCATGCGTCATATTTTTAATCATCCTCCACTCTCCATTCTCGATTCGCCACTCGATATTCAGCCTCAAATGTGAAATCAGCAGACGAAAGACGAAAGACGAGAGGCGAGATGTGAGAAACCAGAAAAAAGAAACACGAGATTAGGAGTTGAGAATTGGGAATTTGAATTGAAGACTCGTGATTTCCATGTGAATTTGAGTTATCACATTTTGATTCTGGTTTCCCTTTCTCATTGCACAATCTCCGTAATTACAGTACAGCCAAAAACACGTTGAGCATCAGAATGAGAATGCGAATGAGACTCATAAACCAATTTGACGTAGGACGAAACCAGAAGAATGAAGAATGAAAAGGAGAGAACCTCCTCCAAATCAAAATCCTATCAGCTCATTTGCTCCTTTTGCTGGTGTGGCTCACGCGTTGAGAAAATTTAAATAAATATTCATTTTGCAAATATTCTTACGCATAATCCAAAATCACGTGACAAGTTGAGATTCCCACTTTGGATTTTGTCTGTAGTGGATTCTCGATTCTGAAATGAGGTTTTAATTTCCCATTTCCTGTGAGAATTTGAATGTGGTCATAAAATGAGAAACTGTGGGATCAGAGACCAAATGCAAAATGCACTCCAATTTAATGCTCTTGTCTCTTGTCCTTTGACTGCCTGTGGAAATCACCCAAAGTCCCACTCAAATTGTTGCAGCAACTGCTGCTTGAATTTTTATTTGGGTTTGCAAATTCACCATAAAATCATCGAACGTCAATTTGTGTGCATGAGCAAAGAAATTTGAATGGGGTGAAAAACCAGGGCAGACAAAAACTGCATTTTATTGAGCACTCACCATAAAATCTGTACTTAATTTTATTTATGATTCTTGATCAACTGGCTCAACATTCAACATTCAAAATGCAGTCTTCTTTGCAAAAATCCGTTTCATTGACTCAGTTTTTAGTATTCAAAATGAAGCAACATGATTTCACAGCACAGTCTTATGATGAATGAATTAAGCAACATTTTACAAGTTTGCCAATTCTTTGGCCATTTTGATACAGCTGTACCAAAGATTTGCCTACAATTATTATTATTATTATTATTTGTGGCTATTAACCTTTTCCAAGCGGTTGACGACTTTAGTCGAAATTTTTTTTTTGTTTTGTTGGGCTGGTGACGACAAAAGTCGAAATTTGTTTACTCTGCATAAAAAGCGAACGACGACTTTTGTAGTCATTTATAGAGGTTATCTGTGGACGAATGACGACTAAAGTCGTCATTTTAAAAATTTCTGTATTTTGGCAACCCAATGGACACGCTTCATCAAAAACGTTTTAAAAAGGCTTTTAGAAAATATTTTTTCCTCTTGTCCGTCCACAGCAGATTTTTAGTATATATTATTTCGCCAAATAATATAATAAAATTTGCAAAACTACGGCTACATTTCAAAATAATTAAAAATACAGCCGCTTGGAAAAGGTTAAAATTTAAAACATTGCAAATTTGAAATTAATCTTTTACCTGGAAAAATGGGCCAGACTTGAAATGATACAATGAAATCATCCTGGATTCATGATTTTCGCACACTTGAAAAACAGACTTCCCAAGCTCTGATAACTGACTTGAAAATTAAACCGTACTTGAGAATCAGAATGGACTCTTGTCATCTGTAACTTTTTAAGAGCGCAAGTTTTTACACTTGTGCATAAATTCAAATATGAAACCTTTATTTTTATTTTTGTTTGAATTTTTACAGAGGGACTAATCTTATTACTTCAACCACTCACCAAAGAGAAAAACTGGAAATATCACATGTAATGGGCCATGTAGAAAAAGAAGGTAAAGCTTCAATTAATATTCACACAACCAAATTGAAATCCAAATACCAATTCGAGAGCTACGAAATCAAAGCCCGTCTCAAGATTCAAATTGAAACTAAAATAGAAAATAGACTAGAAAACACAAGTCACCTTTATTTTTCTGCTTTCAACTGCGCCGAGCGTCTACCTTTGAATTGCGAGTACATGTCGATGAACGATAAATGGTTTATCTAAACAGATGCTGAATGCTGAATGCTGAGTGAAGAAGAAAGTACATTGTGTATGTAGAATGTAGAATTCTAGAACATGAATTATGTATAGGTATTTTATTCCACGCTTTGTGTGCTTCATGGAAAAATGATTGTGGTTGATTATTTATTCATTTATGTATCATTTGTACGAACTACAAACGTTTCCCTGTTGAATCGCCTTGTTTCATCTCTTGCTTCAACT
>JAQGBI010000471.1:0-15753 GCA_034698325.1 Sminthurinus elegans | reverse complement strand
ATAAGAAAAAGGCGCAAAAATAAGAAAAAGGCGCAAAAATAAGAAAAAGGCGCAAAAATAAGAAAAAGGCGCAAAAAATGCAAAAATCGATATGAATGGCACAAAATTGAGAATTTTGGTGTAAACATTACAAAAGGGGCTACAAAAAGCAAACTTTTGATTTGGGTAGTGCGGTCTTTTATGCGTAGAGTTTTTATGCACAGGGCGCCGAAATGCAGAGACCTGCAATGCAAAAAAAAACTCTTGACCGTGTTTGTATGACCTATATAATTTTTGTACTTTTTGATACATTAGATGCAAAATTCAATTAAAATTGTAGATATTTTAAGAAGAAAAAAGCCGGGGTTATTTTAACAAATGTATTTTCAGAGTATGCATATTGTACAAGTTGTATAAAGCTTTCTCCTTAACACTTTAATTAAAAAGAATAATAATAATTTTAACTTTTTTTCCCTGTGATTATCATTCTCATTCTCATTATTATTGCACTTTGAGCGATTACTTTTTGTATTTATGTAATGTAAAAGCACAAAAATTTTTTTTTAGAATGTTTACAAATTACAATATAATAAAAAAGATCTTCACTAAAAATGGTTACATAATGTGCAAAAAATTAGCTTCTTACGTTTTACGTTTTACACATTTTACAAAAAAACAAAACACAAAATGGCTCAAGTTTTTAGCTTTGAGGTTTTTTCTGTGTTTTTTTTCATTTTATTTAGAGTTAAAATACTTGGGCTGTGGCTTTTGAGTCTCGAGTCTTGATTTTGATTTTATTCCATTAGCAAAGGTACTTTCTTCTCCCTTTTTGACACCACCGAGTGTCCGGAGGAGAACCCGTTGGTCCTTGGATTGCTTCGCCAGGAATCTCGGGACTTTGAGTATTAACTTCAACGGCTTCAGGATTAGAAGAACCAACTGAGTTTTGGGCAGGAGCTGGAGCTGCCTCGGACGTCGAAAAAACAACAACGAGGAAAAGAACGAGGGCAAAACACGCCATACTCTGCAATCAAACACAAGAATTAAAATCAATATTAATCACGAGTTCCTTTTCAATCATTTTTGGAAAAAATAAACAGTATTTTAGTGATTTTTTGTACTGAATAAATAAAATAAAATAAAAATGAAACGACTTACTTGTTTGTTCATTTTGAGTCGATTTCTAGCTTCTTATTTTCTCTATTTTGTATTTTCTGTTCTGGCTTGAGAGTTGAATCTTTAGTTTTGAAACTTGAGAACTGAGACTTTTTATTTACAGTTGACGAGAGAGCAAATGAATATTTGATTCTGACTGTCAATTTGAGATTTGACCATCTTTTTATATCCACACTCGACAAATTGCACACGCTAAAAATCCCCAAGAAATTCATGCACGTTTTTACTTCTCATTTGATTTGATTTGGGATCACAAACTGATTGAGATCCAGTGTAATTTTTAGTTACTAGTAAATTCATCCTCATCTCATGTTCATGTTCATTTTATGTATAAACGGCAGCATTCAAGATTCAACGTACACAAGCTCAAGCGTTTACTGAGAATTCACACTCCTTTTGCCTTCTGCCTTCTGTTTTATAAATCGTTCAACTGTCCACTATCCACTATCAATTGGACTCATATAAATCAATCCAGTCCATAAAGATTAACTCTGTTCACTCCTCATCTTTACGTTTTATTAGAAAAAACTAAGCGTTGGGCAAGCCTATGCAAAAACAAGGAGAAATTTATTCACGATAAACTGACCATTTTTACTCGTAAAAGTATTCATCCACAAAATCCAAAAAATCCACGTACTATTTACAATTTCCAACGTTTCTTCCTCATAAAAGAGTCGCGTACATATTTACTCTTTATGATATAACAGCACTCTTCAATTGAAAGCTACAGAAAAGAATACTCATTTTCTATTTTCTATTCCAGTGTCTTTTCATAATTGATCCACACGTACTTTTATGCATGTGCTTTGCGCTAAGTCTTAATACGAGATTTGTACATTGTACATGCCATTTGCAGTTTCTCAGTGAGCATTAAATTAAATGTCCAGCTTTCGTTTTTGCTACGTGCTGTTTACTGTTTTCTGTTTGGTTTTTGGTCTAGGCTGAGCGTTGAACGTCGAATGTAGATTGTACATTAGCCCTATTACAAGTAATGACTCTTATGCATGTTATTTAATTGACTTGAACAGATGACAGCAGGGTGTAATAAATGTATCATCCAAGAACTTTTAATAGGAATTGCTTATTACAGCTCTGGAGTGTTCAGACTTTTGTCTTCTGTCTTGTGAAAGAATGAAGGTCAAAAAGCAAAATAGAAAATATGGCCCAAGTCTCGTGTCTTGTAACTCGTACACACTACACACAACTAGAAATAGTTTGCTGCTCCTTTTCTTTTTATGCCTAAATTGAAACTAGTGGAAATGTATGCAGTGCAAAATGTTCGTACTTGATTCAGGTTAACTTTAATGTTCATTTGAAAGCTTCCGCGGAAAACGAAGGTGAAGACAAAATTATGAAAATGAGAGTGATATCAAAATTCAGTAATCAATATTTTATTGTACAAATGACTAAATGCTCCAAGACATAAAATAATTTTTCCGCTTGCCCTATCTCTCAAATCTATATTTCACCGCAGAGTAAAATGAAAACTCTTAATTACTGTAAATTGGAACTTTGAGAGGTTTGAGTTTTCTCTCTCAAAAGGTTCCTTTCAAAAATAAAAGGTCTAGCTCCAAAATTTGTAGACGATAGAAGATTGTCTGTGGTCACGTGGCGTGTGTGTGATGTGTGGCTACAGATTGTAATTATATTACATTTTGCTCGTTTTTCTTGCTGGTTTTATTTATAGTTGCTTTCCAATGGATGAACCTTTATTTGCCTTGCTTTTCTTCAGCTACCAAAACAGCCATCGGCTCTGGGACTGATCAAAGGGAAAGTCAGAGTCAGCGTCAAGCGACCAAGTCAACAGCTTTTACATTCTACAAGTCGGGATGAAAACTTTGATTAAAAATCCTTTCTCAGAAATCCAAGAAGAGACCAAATTTAAATTTAAATATGAGAAACGCATTTTCATTTCCAAGCCTGTTGTAATTTTCTCAAAAACAAGACGAGTGAAAATAAATTAAAATCATGGATTTTGTCTGCACACTACAAATTTTGCATATTAAAGCTCTCATAACATGTAAAAAAGAGGACATTTAATTTTAAAATATCCAACTTGCTATTTCCAATTTCAGTTTCCAATTCCAGATTCCAAGAAGCAAAAGTCTGCATGTTGACGTCATTACGGACTAAAATGTAGTGATAATTTGTTTTACGTGAGGATGGTTATGGTTATTTTTAGTCTGTATTAATTATCTATTTACAAGAAAAAGTATTTTCATGCAAGATTCAAGATTCACGGCGCGTGTTGGTGTGCTCATCCAATTTCATCCTTCTCAACTCTTAACACTTGATTGAACATTTCATACACATTGCAACAAATTGCATACAGAATCAAGTCAAATCCCATCACACAACTTCAGTTCGTATTATTTACAGACAGATGAAAAGCAAATGCATGAACCGCAGGCGATCAAAAGTCAATGATGAGATGATGAAATGAGGAAAGCTGGAACTGGAACTGGAACTGACGCACAAGCTTTAGTCTTTTCTTTCCTTTACTCTTCTTTGCTGCAGTTAAGAAAAGGATGCGTGAGTTGGTCTCAAGTCTTCATATGGACAAAACACAGGAGCAGCGCAAACTAATTCCAATTCCAATTCTATTTGTTATTGCATTTAATCCCATTCAAGGCATTTTAGTTTGTTTCATGCAAGCGCTCAACTTTCAACTCTTTAGTGTGAAAGTGCACAAGAGCCAGACTACATCAGGTTTTTATCCTTGTTCATTTTGTAGTAGACAAAAGACAAAAGACAGTGCGAAGAAAGTCTCAGTTCACACCAAAATAGTTCAAATCACAAGTACAAAAACAAAAACAGGAAGAAAACAAAACAAATCTTTTAAATGGAAAATTTGCCATGATTTTCTCGTATTCTTTCTGCAAAATTTGATAGCGATAGAAAATAAGAGTGAAAAATATGAATCAAAAGTACAAAGTTAAATGTTTTATTCAGCTATAATATTAATTTATTATTGACCGCAATTCTCAAAGAATGCAAGAAAAGAGAAGAGCAGAGAAAACAGTGTAAAAACGTTGAGGAAAAAAATAGCAACGGAGTTTTCAATTTTGTTGCCAAAGATGAGGGCGGTTGAGTTTGTGAGTTTGACGTGGATTTTAATTGGACTCTTCCATTTCTGTTGTGTTATTTCTTCTGAAATTGAAACTGAATCTCATGAAAAGCCAAATTCGGGCCCATTTTTCACTGCCATTAATAAATGTGATCCGGATTCATTCAATTCAAAGGAAGAGGTTGAACAATTTAATAAGGCCTTTGGATATGTTGAAATAGAAGGCAAAAAAGTCCATGTACTCAACTTTAGTTTCAACTACAGTTTAAGCGGGTTCAAAAATACGTGTAAAATACAAACAGTTTACTTTCAGTTGCATTCTACTTCAACAGTAGAAACAAACTCAACGTCAGTGTCAACGGCAATGAGAGGAAATGAAAATAAAGTAATTAATGCACAACCCGAATTTTTTGACCATGGATTCTTCAAATGTGAACCCAACTTTTTTATTAATCCGGAAAACTACTGCGTCAAAAAGTAGGAAAATCCTGAATCTTGAATTCAACACAAATCCATTTTATTCACATCAAAGGAAGTTTCAACATAAATGCATAAAAATAGCATAGCAAAAATTGAAAGTGTATTTTTTTTATTGTTTGAAAATAGGATAAGTCGGGACATTTTAACCGTTGAGATTTGTAAACCAGCCTCAACATTAAATTCAAATTCAGATTCAAATTTAAATGGACCAAATTCTCCGCTCACACTTCAAAAATGTTGTAACATGGGGTATTTATTAACTATTGACGGGAGTCAAAGAGCCAATTGCACAGAATCGTATGATCTCCCGTGGGAACCCCAGAATTTCAGGCAGAAAATGAGAATCTATCCAAACTACAAGCACAGTCTTCCGTCATGCCGTTCAGTCCTCTATATTTTACCACATCAGCTGGAATCAAAAATCAAGAGGGAAAATTCTTCGCCGATCAAATTCAAAGAGTAAGTTTTTACTGTTCTTTCTTGTGCAGTTGTTATCCAATTTCTCAAGTTTAAAATCCAGTACCCAATTTTTCTCATGTGCACAATAAACAGCGTTCGAGTGCTGGAGAACGGAGGAGTGGAAATGAGAGACAGTGGAAATCACCAATGGAAAAAACTAGAGCCAAAAAATTATTGCATCGAAGGTTATAAAAATCAACTCACGGGAGATCAAATTACTAAGGAAGTTTCTCCAGACAGTTTCATGTTACTCCAGTGCACTCCCAAGAAAGCCAAATCCAGTGTACTAAAATAATTAAAACTTATTTGACATGCCATTCAGCATTATTACAATTCAAAATAGTTTTAGGTAGCGAAGCTGCCTTTTGGAATCCTCGCGTCCGTCCGTCTCTCTGTCGACCTTTGTTTTGAATCCGCTGTGCATTGGCCCTTAAACTAACCACCTGTCGGTGAAATTTACTGCTCACTGGCGGCGCCATCTATCGGTCTATTTTAAAACTCGTTAGTGGCGCCACCTAGCGGACATTTTTAAAATAATTCAAAGTACACGGCAGTAGTTCCGTGACAAAGGACAGACACGACGTCGTAGTTTTGTAGTCAGCTTCGCTCCCTGAGTCTAAAGAATCAATGTTTTCATTAAATTGTAATGATGCAAATATTTTTGACTTTATTCAATTTATATTCTGTCTTGTATAGAAAATCAAGGATATCATCTACACAGCCACATCTTTCATCTCTAGTTTTGTACTCTTGATCATCGTGATTGTTTTCGCTTTGGTCTGGAATCAACAAAATATTCATGGATGGACAAGCGGCGCTTTTTCTTTGGTCATGTTCCTCTGGCTCTTTTGCACGGGTGTGAGACTTTTGTACAAAAAAGATGATGGTTTTTGTGTGTTTATCGCTGTGTCTACACATTTTTTCCGCATCTCAGTTTATTCTTGGATGCTGGTGATGAACTTTGACCTTTGGTCAACAATCCGGTAAAAAAAAATGATTGAAATTTCACAGTTGCATTTTAGTTATGAATTTTTCCTTGTCCAAAGTCCATAGAAGATTTTATTTTGAATTCTTTGGTGTTACTTTTTCAAGTTCAATGACTGAGCTTTCTCAGCGCTCAAAAGGTCGGGGACGATTTTTCTGTTATTGCTGCGTTGCCATGACGATTCCAACGATCGTGGTGTCAATTTCATTAATTATCGAGGCTCAGTTCAGGTAATAAAATCCAGTTTCGTTAGGCAAAAGTTTGGATTATGTAAAAGTAAATAAATTGATTTATAATAAATTCTTCTAAATTTACTAGTCTTTTTGACGACTCGGTGATTCGCCCTCAATACGGAAGAGAAAGATGTTATTTGGACCACACCGCTGTCAAAGCTTACGCCATCTATCCAACCCTAATTTTATTTATACTCATTTTAAGTTTGATTCCCATTACTTTTAAAACTCTTGCACATTTGAAAAAGGACAACACGATTCTTCGGAAAAATTCAAAACCACAAATCACTGCGGATTCAAAGCATGAAAATAGTGAAAAGTAAGACACGCGGATTGATTGTTCAATGCATTTGGAATTTCGACCCTTTTTCCATTTTGTACAAAATAGAAAATGCATAAAACATTAGAATCTTTGTATATAAAATAATTTATGTTGTTTATAGTGAATTGAAATGTCCATTTAATTTTTTTTTTTAAATTTGTTAGTTTGATCCTGTGCGTCCGACTTTTTGTGATAATGGGAATTTCCTGGATTTTTGACATCATTTCCGGTCTTTTGGATACTGTCGAAGTTTCTTGGTACTGGATGATCACGGACATTTACAACATTGCCCAACCTTTCTTTCTCTTCCGGCTTTTCATCTGCAAGAAAGAGATTCGAGATCAACTTTCAAAGAAATACTCAATTTTCAAAGGTTTTTCTTTGTTTCACGCACATGGAAATTTCATTATTATTTATATTCCTTTTTTTTGTCCTTTGCAAATTATAGGTACATTTTGTTTTGTTGTGTTTGATTTGTAGTTGGATTCAAGTGGATGGACGTTCATTTCCCTCGTTGTTTGTCAGCCAACAAAACAGCTAATGGTTCTGGTTCTACTTCTGGCTCTGAAAAAAGTGAAAGTACCAAGGCAAGCGACCAAGTCGCGAGTACCAAGTCCTGAGGAAAACCCTGTGCAGTTCAAGTCTAAGCCAGAAAATCAGTGAGAAATTAAGCTTGTGGACAATGACTTGTAAAACATAAATGTAACTTGTAAGTCTCCTCTTTTGGTTACCTTTAATTTACCTTAAACACAATTTGCTTGTGGCGTTGTTTTTATGACACATTTTTAAACATGCTTCATTTTTGTAACAATTTGAAAGGTTGTGTGTTTTTTAGAACTGAAAATAAACGCTTCATTGTGTTAAATGTGCTGACCAAAAAATGCTTTGTAAATGCACAAGCTGTTGTTGAAAATAAGGTATAAAAATTTCCATGTTTTTCCGTCCTTCTCCTTGGGTTTCTGTTCCCTAATTTTTACTGTGGGGCAATTAACTCCATATTTTTCTCATGCACGTTGCGGTTGCACACTATGAACAAAGTCAAAGTCAATGATTTTAATGTTGTGCTCAGCATTTGGAATTTGGAATGAAAAGTGCGAATGGCCAACATGAAATTTGAACTGTAAATTGTAAATAGTTTTACAAAAAGGTACAAGACGAGGTTTTTAAGCTGTAATTTTCAAGGCTTTGTTTTTTCATTTCAACACATTTTATTACACTTTAAGAGATGACAGTTTTTGCATTCATGTGATGCAGAAAAACAAAAATTGGTTCATATGTCAAAGTATTTAAAAAAACATTATCTTGGTTTAATCAAATAATATCCAAATAATTTATTTCATGCATTTTAAATTTTACAGAAAATCGGTGTGTTTCAGTTTTGACTAGTTTTTAAGTACAGTAAAATATTTCAGTTGTGTCTTGAGACTCTTGATTTTTCATCCCTTCATTAGCAACGATATAATTTCTTGCCTTTTCGACACCACTGCGTGTCTGGAGGAGAACCCGTTTGCCCTTGGTTTGTTTCGCCAGACATCGCCGGACTTTGACTAGTCATATCAACGGGTGCAGGAGTAGAAGAAGGCTCGGCTGAGCTTGAGACAGGGACATTTTCACCGTTGGATTCTGACTTTCGTGCTCCTCGTGCTGAACATGCCTCTGACGTTGAAAAAATAGCAGCGAGGAAAAGAAAAAGGGCAAAACAAGCGACCGTCTGAAATATAAAACACAGCATTTAAAATCAATATTAATCACAATTTTATTATTTTCAATCATTTCTGATCCCTCGGGAAAAATCAACAGTTTTTTTGTAATTTTTTGCACTGGTGAAAAACAAAGGAAATGAAAATACTTACGTGTTTGTTCATTTTGACTAGATTTCTGAATTCTTGGTTCCCTGTTTTTTTCTGTTTTGTATTTTGTATTTTTTTCTTGCTTTAGAGTTTGTCTTTTGTGACTTGAAAACTGAAAGTTGAGACTCGTTACTGTTTATTTACTGTTGACCACAGAGGAAATGAACATTTAATTCTGACTGTCCATTTGAGATTTGACGATCATTTTATACCCAAAATCCAAACATTTTACAGAGTTGAAATTTCTCAGAAATTGACGTTCATTTGATTTTGCATGGCGTCATGAAAGACTCAGATTCACACAAGTTTTATTTACTGGTAAATTTTTCCTCCTCTTTATCTTAATCCGGATTTTAAGGTTGATTTAAGATTAAAACATGCACAATTTGAAGAGTACATGTTTACATAGTATAATTTTAATACGCTCTGTATGTCTTGTATTTTATAATTCTAGCAAAAGTCGACGGTCAAGTCTATTATACATTATACATCATACATAAATTAATCGAAACCACATAAATGCGCTGCAGTCAACCTTTTTGCATGTATATTGTGTATTTACTATGTAGGAAAAACTTGTGTGAAAATGGAGATCCAAGATCCAAGTACTATTTACAATTCACAATGTTGCTCCCTTTTAAATTCATCAAATACATAGTTGCGATGCATGCTGTTGCAGCACTTTTAAATTGAAAGCTATAAACTGTACATGACATAATATGCAGCTTCATAATTAATACTGGAATAAATGTGCAACTGCAGCTTTGGCATTTGGGGTAGCTCGAGTGTTGAATGTGGAGTACAAATTATCAGACTACACATACAAATTAATGATTCTGATGCACTATGTTTTATGGACATGAATCATGGAAATTAATCTGAGTGTGACGAACCTGTTTTGTATGAACTTTTACCAGGAATTGACGCTTACAAATTATGACTCAGTATTCACAACTTTATGTTCTGTATTCTGTCTTGTGCAGAATGAAGATGAAAGGGTCAAATGAAAATTATCATATGCGTCTCTAATTTCCAATCCACACCTAAACTTTGGGCAAAACATTTATTGGAAGTTAGTTTGCTACGTGCTTTCACAATATTTTGAAAAATCCCAAAACTATAGGACATTTTATTAGTATTCCTGTGATAAACCAGTAGTAAAATTTGTTCATGACAGCTTGTTAAAAAAAATAATCATCTTGGGTAAAAAAGTTTAAAAAATAGGCAAAACATTTATTTCATACAATTTACATTTTACAAAAAAAACCATGTGGTTTGAGTTTTGAGTTTTGAGGTTTGTCTTTTTTTTCATTTAATTTAGAGTTAAAATACTTCGGGTTGTGTTTTGAGTCTGCAGTCTCGAGTCTTAATTTCAATTCATTAGCAAAGATACAATTTAGGGCCCTTTCGACACCACTGGGCGTCTGGAGGAGGACCCGTTGCGTCTTCCTTTCGTTGACCAATAATCTCGGGACTTTGAGTATTAACTTCAACGGCTGCAGGAGTAGAAGTGGAATCGGCGGAGCTTTGAACAGGAGCTGGAGCTGCCTCTGACTCTGACGTTGAAAAAACAGCAACGAGGAAAAGAACGAGGGCAAAACAAGCCATACTCTGCAATAAAACACAACAATTAAAATCAATATTAATCACGAGTTCCTTTTCAATCATTTTTGGGAAAAGTAAACAATATTTTTGGGTTTTTTTTGTACTGGATAAAAATAAAAATAAAAATGAAACGACTTACTTGTTGGTTCATTTTGAGTCGATGTCTAGCTTCTTGATTTTCTCTATTTTGTATTTTCTGTTCTGTCTTTAGTCTTGAGATTTGAGACTTTTTATTTACTGTTGACGACAGAGCAACTTAATATTTGATTCTGACTGTCCATTTGAGATTTGACCATCTTTTTATATCCAAGCTCCACTCTTCAAATTCTCCAGTCTTCAGGCGTGAATTTCCCAATAAATTCATGTACACTTTTGCTCCTCATTTGATTTGGCATCACACAAGATTTAGATTCATTTAATTGGCATTTACTAGTAAATTCACCCTCATCTTCATGTTGATAATATTCCTTTAAGAGTGCCCGCAGCATTCAACACGCACAACGTGAAGCGTTTACACATAATTTACAGTTCACACACGCTCTGTCTTCTGTCTTCTGTTTTCTAATAAATAAATGGTTCGACTGTCAGCTGCCAAGTGGACTCACATAAATCAATCTAGTCCACATAGATTAACTCTGCTCACTCCTCATCTTTACTTTGTATTAGAAACATTATTTACGTTTTATTAGAAACTAAACGTTGGTCAGTTTTACTTGAAAATGGGCAACAAGCGGAAATTTATTTATGATAAACTGAACGTTTTACTCGTAAATGTATTCATCCACAAAATCCAAAAATCCACGTACTATTTACAATTTCCAATGTTTCTTCCTCAAAATAATTGCGTACGTATTTACGATTTGTGATATAAAAGCGCTCTTCAGTTGAAAGCTACAGAAAAGGATACTCATTTTCTATTTTATATTCCAGTATCTTTTCATAATTGATCCACGTACTTTTGTGCATGCGTGCAGTCTTAATACGAGATTTGTACATTGTACATGCCATTCGCAGTTTCTCAGTAAGCATCAAATTAAATGTCCAGCTTCTGTTTTTGCTACGTGCTGTTTACTGTTTTCTGTTTTTGTTCAAGTGATTCGTCTAGGCTGAGCGTTGGATGTAAAATGTACATAAGTCAGCCCTATAAAAAATGATGATGCTTATGCATTTTACTTCATTAGCTTAAAGAGATGACAGCAGAGTGTCATAAGTTTATGCTCCAAGAACTTTTACTAGGAATTGCTTACCACAGCTCTTGAGTATTTAGAACTCTGTAGAATGAAGGTCAAAGAGCAAAATGGAAAATATTATCTCGAATCTCGTACACACGACACATAACTAGAAATAGTTTGGCGCGCCTTTTCTTTTTATGCGTAAATTGAAACTAATTTAAATTCATGCATTGCAAAATGTTCGTACTTGATGCATCATTTAGGTTAGCTTGCTGTCATTTGAAAACGGCAAACTACGGCAAAGGGAAAATTATGAAAATGAGAGTGATATCAAAATTCAATAAACAATATCTGTATTGTAAAAATGACTTAATGATTTTCCTTTGGTAATTTTTCTGTTGTTATTTTTCATTTTTCCCCAGTGTGAATCTTGCATTCGTTTTCAATAAAATAATGTATTTCATTTGTTTTTCTTTGTGGCTGAATTCAAGCGGATGGACTTTTATTTGTCTCACTTTTCCTTAGCGAGCAAAACAGCCATCGGCCACAGGCTCTGAGCAAAGTGAAAGTCACAGTCGATTGTCAAACGCCAAAGTCAAGCGACCAAGTCAACAGCGTGTAAAAGTCGGGAGATGAACATTTTGTATAAAAATCTTGACTCAAAAATCCAAAAAGAGAACAAATTAAAATTCAAAGATGCAAAGATTAAAAAAAACCATCATTTTTTCATTTTGAAGCATCTTGTCACTTGTAATGTCCTCAAAAACACATGTAACATTGTAAAAAATAATAAAATGATCTATTTTCTCTGCTCATTTTTTCTAACTATGCACACTGCACATTTCACAGCTTACATGTTTCATAAAGATGTAAAAAAGACCATGTTTAACTTGCAACTTTCCAATTTCCAATTTCCACCGTCTTGAATCACGAAGCAAAAGTCTACATGTTAAAGTCATCACGTGCTAAAATACAGAGATAATTTGTTTTATGCTAAGCTGGTGTTTTTTAGTCGGTATCTGAAATCTGAAGGATCTCCAGGAAAACTCACGTAGGTACATCTTTTTTTCATTTCCATAGTCTTCACATGAGAGCAGGAATAGGAGATTCGACGTACGATGATTTTCCTGGAGATGGTTCATTTATTTACTTACAAGAAATTGCTTTCACTCAAAATTCAAGATACAAAATTCAAAATTCAAGATTCAAGATTGCACACGCGTTTCTGTGTGCTCAACCAATTTCATCCTTATTTTTAACACTTGATTGGATATTTGATACAAATTGCATCCAGAATTCAGACAAATCACATCAAATATCAAATCATGTCTCACCAACAACATGAAATTCCATCATTTACACACAGACAAAAATCCGTTGCATAAACAGTAGACTAGTCAAGAGTAAAGAGCAATTATGAAATGATGAAATTTTGAAAGCTGGAATTTCGGAACTTGGAACTGGAGCACACGCTTCCCTCTAAAGAGCTTTTTACTCTTTCCTTTTTGTAGTGTAGAAGAAACAGGATGTGTGAATTCATCTCAAGTCTCAAGTCTTGACTCTAGATTCTAGATTCTTTTTTTGTATCGCAGACTCTAATATTTCCATATGAAGCTGTGTGTGTGTATTTTGTATTTTGTACTTTGTATCTCAAGTGTCAATACTTTCCCAGCTTCCAATATCAGCGTTCAGCGTATAATATCATATTACATGTGGAGGAGCTTATAGTTTCACACCTTTCACCTTTCAATCCCATCCCAAACATGTCTCGAAAATAATGGGCAAGAAACATGAGCAGGAAAAAATTTCCAATAGATTCAACCTCAAAATAAAAACAGAATCTAGTTTATGAACTATGGACAAAAGACAAAAGAGCCTTGACCAGTGACCAGTGCAAACCAATCCGAATTCCAATTCCAATTCTACGCTAAAAGTCTTTGGATTTCATCCCACTCAATCCAATTTAGTTTATGATTCTTACCGTCCAACTTTTTCAACAGTATAAGAGCACAACAAGTGTACAAGAAAAAAATTACATCTTATTTTTTCTCCTTGTCCATTTTGGAAAAGACAGAAGGACATTGCGGATAAATTCCCAGTGGGTTTCGTAATACATGAAAATTGCACATTAGTTTTGGCATTTGACATTTGATATTGTTTTTGCTTAGCTCATGCCAAAATAGTACAAATCACAAATAAAAAGAAAAATCAGAGAGAGGAAAGCAAAGTGATCTTTACACAAGATTCAGCATGTGTTTTTCTCGATTCTCGATTTCTTCACACTTCCACTGAAAAACTTGATTGTGACAGAAAAAAAGAGTGACAAAACACACAAAATAAAAGCAGAGAAAAAGTAGTGTAAAAATTTGTGGAAAACAAGAAGAAAAGGATTTTTCTATTTTCTTGCCAAAGATGAAGACTGTCGAGTTTTTCTTTTTCATGTGTAGTTTTTTTGTGGTTTTTAATTTCTGGTTTGTTTGTGCTTCTGAAACCGAAACTGGATCTGCGGATGTTCCGGTTTCTACTGTCATAAATAAATGTGATCCGGAGTCATTGGATTCAAAGGAAGAGGTTGAAAAATTTACAAAGGCTTTTGGATATTTTCGGGGGAATTGGGTTTATGACTTTAGTTTCAAGTACAGTTTCAACGGTTTAAAAAATGGGTGTAAAATAGAAACAGTTTATTTTAAGCTCAACTCTACATCAACATCAGAAGCAAATTCAAATTCAACTTTAGCGTCAATGGTAGAGAATGAAAATAAACTAATTACTGCCAAACCCGATTTTTTTGACCATGGATTCTTCAGCTACAAACCCAATTTTTTTATCAATCCCGAAAACTACTGCGTCAAAAAGTAGGGAAATCTATCTTGAATCAAAGAAAAATCCATTCAATGCATATAAAAAAACAAAGAAATCTCAACATGCACAAAAATAATGCAGTAAAAATTAAATGTGTATTTTTTATCCTTTGAAAATAGGATGAGTCGGGACATTTTAACCATTGAAATTTGCAAACCAGTCTCAAATTCCACATCAAATCCAAATCAAGGTTCAAAAACATCACGTTTTCCTCCCGTACTTCAAAAATGTTGTCCAATAGGTAATTTTTTATTTATTGACGGGAATCAAACTGCCACTTGTGAAACCTCTGAAGATCCGCCCTGGAAACCCAGGAATTTTAGGGGAGGAATGAAAATTTATCCAAATTACAACCTCAGCATTCCATCATGTCGTTCAGTCATTTACATTTTACCATATCAATTCGCACCAAAAATTGAGAGAAAAATAAGATCTCGGATCAAATTCAAAGAGTAAGTTTTTATTTTTCCGTGTGGTTTGGTTTTATCCAGTTTCTCATTGTTGATTGTCAATGTTCAATTTTCTCATGTGTGCAGCGTTCGAGTGCTGGAGAGCGGAGGAGTGGAAATGAGAGACACCGGAAATCACCAATGGAAAAAACTAGAGCAAAATACTTATTGCGTCGACGGTTTTCGTGATCAACTCATGGGAGAAAAAAGTACAGAGGAAATTCCAACAGACAGTTTCATGGTGCATCAATGTGTTTCCAAGATATCCGAATCCAGTGTACAAAAATAATAATTAAAATTTATTTCATATGCTATTCAACATTCAACATTATTCCGGCTTACAAATAATTTTAGGGAGCGAAGCTGCTGCTTGAAATCCTCGTGCCCGTCCGTCTGTCATTTATTCTTTGAGTTTGCTCCTATCGGTCGATGTTGAAACTCCTTGGCGGCGCCATCTAGCGGACACTTTTAAAATAATTTTAAGTACACGACATTACTTTTGTGATAGTGGACAGACACGACGTTGTGTTTTTGTAGTCAGCTTCGCTCCCTGAGTCTAAAGAATAAATGCTGCCGCGGCGGTACAAAATTTATAAGAAATAAGGATTTTTACTTTACTTAATATACATTTTACATTTTGCCTTGTGTAGAAAATCAAGGATGTCATCTACACAGTTGCTTGTTTCATCTCAAGTTTTGCTCTTTTGATCATCGTGATTGTTTTCGCTTTGGTCTGGAATCAACAAAATATTCATGGATGGACAAGTAGCGCTTTTTCTTTGGCCATGTTCCTCTGGTTCTTTTGCACTGGTGTGAGAATTTGGTACAAAAAAGATGATGGCTTTTGTATCTTTATCGCTGTGTCTACGCATTTTTTGCGCATCTCACACTACTCTTGGATGCTTGTGATGAACTTTGACCTCTGGACAACAATCCGGTAAAGATTTGTATAACTTGAAAAATACTACACAGTTTAATAGAGTTACTAGTCGACGGGGTTTTCTATTTAAAGTCGGAAAAGATTTGATTTATAATTTTTTGGTGTTACTTTTTGAAGCTCAATGACGGAGCTTTCTCAGCGCTCAAGAGGTCACACAAGATTTTTCTGGTATTG
>JAQGBI010000470.1:0-15758 GCA_034698325.1 Sminthurinus elegans | reverse complement strand
GAGAGTTACAGCAAACACAGACATTAGTTACTTTAAAGCAAATTCTGTTGCTATGGATTTTCGTAACTAAAGAAAAAATACGGTAAACATTGCAAATTTTTGTGAATTTTTCTTTTAAAATGTTTGCTCACATATTATTTTTATGAGCCGAAAATAACTAATTACAACGTGGAGAATTCGAGAAAAATGGTGACCTGAAAATCCAGTGCAGGCCTTGAGTTTTTCTGGTTAGTTTCTGGCACCTATTTGAGCACGCTAGGAATAAAAAATAATGCTGAAGCTTAAATTTGGTTTACAGATTTAAAAGTCAAGCATGTCAAATGTCAAAATGTTCAAAATGGTCCCTGCTCTAACCAAGCCGCCCACGTCCATTTGATGCAGTAGCGAAGCCAGTGCAGTCGTAGTTAGGGTAATAAGCGCATACCAAAATAGCAAATAATTTCTACGAAAAAATATGAGAGAAATGTTTTAAAGGAGTTCTACGGCACTAGGTAAAACTGATTTTGAGTAGCTTTTTCACCAAAAACTTTAAGCTGGCTACGCTACTGCTCATTAACCCTCATCTATATAGACCTTGAAATTTATAAGGAAGAAAGATGCATTCCAATCTGTTTTGTAAAAAAAAGAAGAAAAAAACAATACCAGTTTTCTTGTATTTACTTTATATTTATCATCGTTTAATAATTTTAAAAATTGTTAATAATTAAAATTATTAGAATTTGAGTATTTATCACTAGTCTCAAGTTTCTCTAACCATAAGTTGGACTGTGCTCTACTTTGAGCTTTCTGAACAAACAAAAGTGACAGAAAAAATGTAAACAAAAAGTCACTGAATATTTAGTAATGATAATTGCTCATGTGCTATTCATTTTGGAATTAGAGCACATTATATAAGCTCAGATTGGAAACTTTTGACTGTACTAACTGATTTTGCTCACCTTGCAGGTTCACATAGTGGTGAAAATCTTGCAAAATGTTTCCTATCTTCACTTTCAAAATTACAAAATAACAAGTGACTGGAGACTACTTTTCTCTGAATTTAATTTACTTTTTTTGTGCTGTTTCCAAGCGGTTTTTAATGTGACAAATTTACACAAATACACACACAAAACACAGACACGGGCGATTAAACGAGAGGTTTTGATAAGCGAATGTAGATAAATAGTCGTCCAGTCCTGAGTTATTTAATGCATCGACCAGACTCTACACTCTACACTCTAGAATGTTCACTGTAGTTTAAAAGTAAATGAAATTCAAAACCCAAATGCATAAAACCAACATGCTTTTGGTGTCGAGTGTCGAGTGTAACAATTCATGACCTTGCCTTGCAGATTCTACGTCTTTTTACGCTTGACTAGTGTCGTTCAGATTCTTGTTTAAGTTTAGATAACGTATTCTTGATTCTGATTCTCAATTCTCAATGAAAAATGAAATGAAGCAAAATTTAAATTCAATAGTGTATCGTTTTATTTGGATTTGTGATTTGTGACGAGAGTTCAGTATGGAAAGATTTTCAGTCATTTTATTTAATTTAAAATTTAAATAAAGGTATATTGTACTAAATAAATAATAAATAAACTTTATGCATACAAAAACAAATTAATAACACTCGTAGACTTAAACTTCTACGTACTATAAAATAATACAGCGATAAATATTTAACATTTAACACTACAAAAACTCAGTACATGTTTGTTTTGAAATTCGCTTTCAGCATTGTTACAAGATTACTTTTGACTTGGGTTTAGTCGAGATGATGACGATGACCAATTCAACCAACTTTCCTTTCCCTTATACTACTTTTTGCACAAACTGTAGTTTAGAGTGCCTCCGCCTGGATTCCAACTCGGGTCTCGGGTCTAGAGTCTAGACTTTAGAGTCCCGAGCCAAAAGAAAACAAGCACAATTTCATTTTTCTGAAACTGAAAGACAGCTACATTTGACATTTGACAAAAGGGCGGAGATAAAAAGTTAATTAGAGTTAATTTGTGACTGTCCTGCTTTCGGCAATGGCATTTGACGTTGACATTTGGCTCACAACACTTTTGAGCTCTTCTTGAGTTGTTGTAGTTTGAGGATGATTTTCCCCCCAAAAGATTTTCTCCTGTTGATAAACTTGCTCATACAATTTGAGAGCCTCTTCCAGTCGACCAATCTTCTTCAGTGTCAAAGCCTTCATCTTCTTTGTTGACACAGTGCGTGGATGGGATGGCCCAAGGGCTTGAGTTTCTACTTTTTCAACATTTTCATACAGTTCCAGAGCCTTTTCCAGTTCTCCTTGGCTTAAATGAGCATTGGCAATATTACTTTGTATCCGGAGGGTCTTGAGATGATCTTCCCCGTGGAGTGAAATTTGTTGATGGTGGACCTCTTGAAGCAGTTTGAGAGACTGGTCAAACTGTTTCATTTTCCGTAAAACTTGAGCTATTTTGACTTTGGTCTCAAATGTAACCGGATCATCCTGGCCCAAACCCAATGTAGTTTTTCGGCATTGGCATTGACTTTGGTACGCTTTTTTGTATAGTTCAAGAGCCTCTGAATTTTTTTCTTGGTTTTCCACAGTCTCTGCAATCAACATGAGGGTTTTAATCGTTTCTGGATGATCCTCTCCCAAAATTTGGCTCCTTTTCTCATAAACTTGATTCAGTATTTTGAAGGCTGCTTCAAAATTACCCGCCTCCAGCAGGATTTGACCTTTTCCATGATTTAGCGTGAGGACTTGTGGGTGGTCCTCATCCAGAACGATTTCCATTTTTGCCTCATTCCTTTCAACGTCTTTATGTACATCCATATCCAGATCCAGGGCCTTTAACAAATCTTCGGGAATTAATGACGCCATTTGATGTTGAATCTCAAGAGTTAGTGGATGATTTTCTCCGTGAATTTTGGTCCTATAAGTCAAAACCTGTTGGTACAATTTGGCAGCTTCTTCCTTCTTTCCCAGCAAACTCAGTACACTGGCAACGCCACACTTGATGTCAAATTTAAGTGGATCACATGCAGCAAATTCCGGAGAATCCGGGATAAATTCTTTGTTGTCGATCGTTCTTTCCAGCAGAGCCAGAGCGTCGTCAGCTCTCCCCAGTTGAAATAGTAGACCGGTCATTTCATTGAGGACATTCACAAATTTTCCGAAAAAACGCCCCGCTCCGACTCCAACTCCCTGTTTTTGGTAGTTGTCCAGGACTTTTTCATACATTTTTAAGGAATCTAATAATCGCCCTGCTTCATTCAGCTTGGCGGCGAATGAACAAGTAAAGTCCAGCAATGGCTCAGTAACTGGAATCAGACTAAAATGGACTGGAGCGTTGACCAGGTGATCCATGTTCAAAAAAATGTCTCCAGCGCTTTTGTCAGTCTTTTTCATGTTTCGCAAAACCACGGCACATTTTTCAACAAGGTTTGTCACAACTCTTGACACGTCGTTACATTCTGGAGAATCTTCTACATTGAGGTACTGGAGAATCACAAACTGGAGTTGTCGATGAATACTTAGGAAAGATTCCTTGACATTTATTTTTATCAAGGAATATTTTTCAATCAGTTTTAATGCTTTAGAAAATTTCCTCTGCTCAATTTCAGGAACGACGTCACGAAGAAAGGGCAAAGGGATTTTATCAGCATAAAGAAAAGAAATGTCTGTTAGGATTTTGATGGCATTTTCTCCATTTTCTAAATCAAAGAACTTGAGGAGAGTCACATTCCACGTGACATAAACGGTGACGGAGGATTCCGGATTCGGTGGAAACTTTTGGAGCTGCATCATACGTTTTTTAAACTCCTGGACATAGTCGCTGATTTCATATGATTTTCCAAGGAACTTTTGCAGATCTTTCTCATTTCTGATGTAGGCGACGGCCTGTTGAAGCGCCAGTGGGAGCCCGCCGATCAGCTGGATGAATTCTTTCGATTCCTCTTTGAATTCTGGACTGTCTGGTTCTGGAATTTCCAGCTGCTTCAAGATGAACTCGAGACTCTCATCCTCAGTCAACACGTCCAGAGGAATTACCTGGATTTTTCCAGTGCGGGATGTCCACTCTTGATTTCTGGATGTGGCCAGAATCACGATCAGTTTTTTTAGATCGGGATGAAGTTCCAACGGGAAGAAGTCTTTACAACTTTTGTAATCTTCTGCATTGTCAAAAACCATGAAACTGGTTTTTCCACCCTCAGTAATTTTGTTGTAGACTTTTTTGACTATTTCTTCAATTTCTCTGGATTTCTCTTCTGAATCTTTTAAGGGAATTTGAAGTTGGCTTGCTAATTTTGTGAAGGAATTTCTCATTGAATTCTCACTTTCAGCATTAATCCAAATGAAGTTTTTGTAGGATTTCCGATGACTCCAGATGTATTGTATCGAGGTCTCAGTTTTCCCGATTCCACCGAGACCGCTCACAATTTTTACCTGGGACAAAACGGTGACGGGTGTCGTGGATTCGGGTTTGGGTCGAGGGCGACTTGGGCCGGCTACTGCTGTTGTTGCTGTTGATTGTGAGTTGACATGGTGCTGGTTTTGTAGATTATCATGAAGCTCACTGAGGAAATTTTCTCTGCCGCAAAATGAATCAATCGGCTCTGGGATGTTGAACCAAATTCCCGGCTTTAGATTTGAATTCCCTGTCAAACGACGGATTTTAGAAAAAACCAGGTGTAAATTTAATACAAGTCTAAGCAATTTTTTAGATATTGTGAGAAGTGCTCAGCGATTGATTGGATTTGGTTTGATTAAAAGGAATGATTTACGAAAAATATGTATATTTATGAGAGTGTTTGAAAGGAAAACTGTTGAGGGTCTTTAATTATTCTGCTGTTTCAAGTAATAGTTCTTGTCAGGGTTTTTTACCTGCTTCATCGTTTTCCGTTACCTGGTCGGATGACCTTGTTTTGGCGGATTCTTGGTGGTTGTGGATGTTTACACTGCGATAAATTAAAATTCATGAGTATTAGTACACATGAAATGTTCAATGTACAAGTTCAAATTGAATGCTGAAAAAATCAAAGAGTGGCGGACTGAGAAAGATTTTGTAATGTCTATACGTATTGAACAAAATGATTGAAAATTTCCAAGCTTTACATTTGAGTGATGGGTGAGTTGACGTTCCCTTGATTATTTTGGGATGGCCCTTTATTGTCACAGTGAGCCTGCACAATTGGAGTTGGCGCTGTACTGGAACTAATTGGATTTGCATCCAGATTTGAGTCAATCGACTCGGGGACGTTGAAACAAATTTCCGGCTTTAGATTTGTTGAAGACGAAGAACTTTCTCCATCCATGGAAAGATGAATCGGCTCAAACAACTCAATAATGTGATCCTTTCCAGTTGCTTTCAATGCCTAAAGAAAGTCCGTCACGTTGGATTTCTTTTCAATGAGCTCGTACAGTTTCCCGCATCTGCCAAAACTATCCGGTGGATGAGTCTAAAAAATAAAGAATTATAAAGAGGGGTATGGTATTTGTCAGGAATTTGGGCTAAAGGCTGCGTTATTTTTCAAAGTCAATACAACTGCATGTCAATGTCGTATTTAGTAAAGGAATAAAGATATAAAAATCCCTGTTATACAGAAGCTTACGGAATTGACCGGCTTTTACAATCGTTTTAAAAAAGGCACGTTTTCTTAAAAATATCTCATTCATGTTTTTAAAAAAGAAACAACCTTATTGTGGCATTAATACAACAGTACGGGCCACTTCGCGGCCCTCGCCCTTTTTACGCAACTGGTTAATTTAGAACATGTGTCTTTTGCTGTCACAAACCGTAAAAATGTACACACATCCAAGGATGCAATTAAATTTCTATACTGCGCTTTTCTTCCCTCTTAAAATTACAAATAACGGATGAGTGATAAAATGTAGTTTAAAAAAAGTCCTTCCCACTTTATTTATGTGCTGTTTACTGTCTATTTATTTACTAGATTCTAGATTCTCAGTATTTACTTTACTATAAATGTAACTGAGACTTTTCACAAACCATAAACTTGTGTTTGAGCTGCTGATAAGTCAATCTACAATCTATTACTTTAGCCTCTCTCTTGCTTTGTGTGTGTGTGCGCGCATGTACCAATTGCCATTGTTCTGTTTCTGTGTGTCTGGTGGTGTGAGTTACAATTTCAAGTAGCAAATGATGCACGAAATATCAAACTGTCCTTATCTTACACACACACACACACACTCTCTCTTTCTTTGCCTGTTTATTTGTGTAGTGTGTATCTGTGTCGACGTGCTGTGCACTTTGCACTCTGTCTGCAGTCTACAGTCTACAGTCTACAAAAACATTCCATTTCAATTTATAACTAATTTATATCTCAGCTATTAAAGGAAGAGCAAAAGTGGGACACATTACACCATTACACACAACTCTCACACATTTGGTTAATAAACTGGTCAGATTCTGATAGAGTGAATTTGAAATTTGAATTTGGTGACATTATTTTTTCCCTCCCTTTAAATCTACTATAATTTAAAATACAAAATGCACATGTTTTTTGATTATTCCCATTTATTTGTGTCTTGTACCTAAATTTTTCCATTGAGCCTTTTGAATATCCAATGGGACATTTTACATTTTCTTGCTACTTGAAAAATTCTAGTGTTGTTAAAATTCAAAAAAAGTAAAAAGTTAAAAGGAGAAGATGGATCCAGATGATGGAAATGCAAGACAAGGGCCACGGGATGAAAAATGTGAATTCAGCATAGTTAATCATAAGGAGGCACAAAATAGTCAGGGCGGGAGAGGGCATACACTAACCATGAATGTCACTTGCCCAGCTCCAACTTTGACACCATCACCAGCAGAAATTATTCAACCCCATAGTCAAGCGGTTCCCTGCGCTTCTGCACCGTTTCCTTCCACAGAACTACGAGAAGACGGACCTTGTTTTTCCAAACCCAAATCAAAAGATGCGGGAGATTTGGTTCGTTCTTAATTTCAAATTTCAAACTTCGTATATACACTGTCATGGAAATTATATCTCGAGAACATCCCTCGTAATGCATTTTATATGGGGGATGTTCCCGATTAGCCGCATTTGGGATTGTTTTCCCCGACAGTGTACACAAGACTATTTTATGTATAGATACATTTTGTACTCGAAATCCGGGTGTACAACCCGCATCAAAAATACCCGCCAAATTCTGCGACGATTTCTAGCCCTCAGATTTTTGCTCAATTTTTGGCTGAAAAAATCAGCTGACTGGAAAATCCAGACAAAATTCTTTTGACCATCCCTACTTTTTAGGCAAAAATTGAACGAGAATTCGGCCGGAAGTTCCACCCAAATTCTGTTTTCAGATTTTTATGCGGAAAGTATTATAAAATAATTTAAAACAATGCACATTGATAATTTGTGAAAAGTGTGTTAATTGAAATTTTTTCCTGTTTTAAATAAACTTGCAGGTTTTGAGGAAGGAATTTCCTGCAGGGCCTCCTCACTCAAACGCGCTTGCCCTTGCACTCATCATAAATATTTACCACTATGACTCCAGCTGCTTTTTAGATAAAAAGGAACACGATCGACATGGCTCAAATGAGGATGTTAAAAGACTGGCGGAAATGTTCAACAAGTATAAAGTTGGTGTCTATTATACGGCCACTCATGCAGCCGTAAGTTTTTCATTCCCTTTACACTTTACACTTTTTTTATTTTATACCTTGGTTGGACAACTAGAATTATAACTTAAAACTATGTAGCAAAGGTCAACTCAAAGTGCATTTGGATTTTGTATACACACAGAATTTGATCATTTTGCCTTTTTTTGTTGTTAATTTTAGGAAACGGATACTCCGATTTACGTTGAGGCACCAAAAATTCGACAATGGATCAAGGATTTTAAGAAGTTGGTGGAAAATGAAAAGGAGAAAAGTGGTCAGGACAAAATAGCTTGCTTCGTCTGTATCATGGGTCACGGGAGCAACAATGGTTTTCTCCTTGACAGCAAATGTGGAGGAATCCACATGGAGACTGAAATTTTTCACCAGTTTAATAATGAAAATTTCCCAGCCATGCAAAATAGTCCCAAAATATTTTTCATGAACTGTTGCCGGTTAGTTTTCATTCATGTTGTAAAATAAATAATAATTTTTTTTTATTAAACTAAACGTGAAAAATGTGAACAAACCTTTGCACACATTTTGATTTGATTTGTACTGTTTTTTTTTGTTTCACAGTGGAAATGAGCCGAGTAGAAGAGTAAGTTTAGTAACAGATGGTCCGTCACAAAGCAGGGAAAGGACGCTGGTTAATATTGCAGACATGCTCATATTCTGGTCAACAACTCCAGGTTGGTCTCAGGCTGATCCCTGTACATTTTTTTCTTCTTCATTGATTTTTTTCTACTTTTAGTCTAGTCCAAATTTTGAAATTTTGAATTTTTTCTCACACTACAAAATGTAGAACACGTATCAGCCCGGGATGAGTCCACTGGATCTGTATTTATTCAGAAGCTTTGTGCCTTCCTCCAAAAACAATATCATCATCTGACAATAGAAGAAAACAAGCGGCTCCAACCCGCACACTCAACTCACATTGACACAATTCTAAAAGGCGTGAGTTTCCCCCCTTTATTTTGTTTGTGTATTCTCTATATTATTATCTTTTGCTTTTTTTATTTGTACATTCTGGATTCTTGGCACAAATACTGATGCTATGTATTTAGCTAAAGAATATTTCAACATTTCAAAAAAACTTGAATTTTTTTTACGTTTAAGGTTGCGCGCCGAATGCGTGAAGTGACTTACACAGACAAAGACGGCATAAAACATTCACAAACCCCAAATATTGACAATCGCTCTTTTGGCTGGTTCTGGTGGCTGATTGGTGACTTTGATTACAGTCTCAACGATGGTTTACCAACTTATTTAAAAGACTTTAATCCCTGACAAATGACAAAGAAGACTGAGAAAACCGTTTTTAACTTAAACTTCAAAATTAAAAGCCCGATAATTTCCAAAGCTCTTCCATGAAATTCCGCTGTGTTTTCTCTTTTCACTTCCATTTGATAATTGATAATTGATAATAATTGATAAATGTTCAATGGTCAATGGAGTATAATATTTTTATGAAAAAACAGTAATAAAAAAAACCACCAAAGGAAAAAACACTTGACATGTTTTCGTCCATATTTTTTGCATGATTACTTTTCTTGTACCCTTATTGTAAAAATATGTAAAATAAAAAGTATTTTATGACAAAAAAGAGAGAGAGGAATATTTTAAATAAAATGAGTTTGTCTTTGTGAAAATCCCATGGAATTGAAAAGAGATTTGAGATTTGAACAAAGTGTGAAACTTGATGATTCAGCTCCAAGGCAAATTCTCAATTCACAATTCTCAGAACAAATTACGTCTTCAAGTTTTATAAGAATTGGAAAGGAGCGGTGGAAGAACTTTTGCTATTTTATGCCCAAATGTGAGCAAATCAACAATCAACAACTAAGTACATTTTAAATCCAAAATCTCATTTTCATTCCCAATTGTCAACGGAGACACTTGCACAGTCCCCTTTTTTCCTACGTTGTGATGCTGCTGATGCCCACAAGTTTAGGTTTTTATGAAGTTAAAGATAAAAAACAATTTCTAGAAAAAAAAGTGTATAAACCTTGATGCGTATATTTTGACCAGGGAAACGGGATAAAAAGTTTAAATATGCCGAGGACAAATGGAAAAACACATGGTTTGTACATTCTACATTTTTTTTCATACTACTGCACAAATCAGTCAAATTGAGAAAAGAAGATGGATACATTTTAAATTAAATAAATTAAAAAGAAACACTTGACATGCAAAATAATGAACAAACGGCAAATTTCAAAGAGCATAGACAAAGTAAAAGTCACATTTTGCATGTGTGAACTGTAAATATTAAATACATGATCATATGACACAAACAGTAATCCAGAAATCCTGTTTCAATTTTCAACCTAAAAAAAACTAGTTTCGTCTCACAAAGCGTTTTCTTGGAAATTAAATTCCAGTTTCAAAACTCCAAACTCCAAACATGAACAGTACAAGTTGAATTTAGTTGGATGAAAAACTTTTTCCTTCTGTTCTGTGATCTATTATTCAATCTGTCTATTGTCCATTTGGAGTTAAACAGATACCATTTATGTTCTTTTCAAGTTTTATCAAATACAAAAAATAATGATTGTTCAACATTTGCCCGCTTACAATTTACAATTCAATTGGCAATAAAAATTCCAGCATTCCAAAATTTACATGTACAAAAAAAATGAGTGGTGTTAAATATCAAATGTCATGGGTATCGTGAGTCTTGAGGACGCCCTTCTTTGAAACCAGGTTGAACAGAACTTTTCAATACCACAGAACAGGAAAAATTGAATACTTGAGAAAACAGATAATGCTCATGAGACACGAATGAACAATGAACATTTAAATAAAAGATGAGTTTTTCCAGTTTAGTTTAACGAATGTGAGTTGTCAGTTGTCAGTTGTTGGTGTACACGTGGAAAGTATAACGAACGTCACACGAGGCTGGCTAAATAAAATTGAAGAGCTCTCTCAAATTCTCAAGTAATTTGTCTAAAAAATGTTAAACATGAAAAGGAAAAGAGTGTAGCGTGTTCAAATTCAACGTCAACGTCAACCGATATCAATCCAACTTGATTAAAAAATTGGTTAAAATGGGATAAATGCAAAACTAGAGCACTGAATTTTACTGAATTTTACTTACAGCCAAATATTTCACCACGTTCATCATTTCGCATTAGTAATTGTCCATTGTCCAATGTAAGGGCTCTTGTTTTCAAGGAAATTTGGTGTTGATATTTATTTTAAAAAATGGCTCACCTGAAAAACTTTGTAAGGATACTCGGAAATTTCTTGTTGTTTCTGGGTATTTTTGAGCACTTGAAAGGGACCGGTGCGGGTGCGGGTGTCGTTGCCGGTGGAACTTTACCGTCGTTGACGTTGAATACAGAAAAACTTGTAGATTTCCGTGAGATCTTGGAATCGGCGGTGGATTCAAATACAGAATCAAATTCCAATTCTGGGAATCCAACCAGTTTGGACGGGTTGGATGGTTGTTATTTCCAACTCATCCAATACGAAAAGCTGTTGCTGGACTATTCCTCAGTCACTCGTCCCTACGTCGTAAACAAGGGCTATCTGAATGGAACTTCTAGTAATTCCCAAAACACCACTAAAAGTCTAAATGAAAGGAAATATTTTAGTCCGGTGCGAAAAATACCCAAATCTAGGGCAACCTCCTGTGTCATCAACCTTTTTTCCTTCTCGTTCAGTCTGTTCAAACGAATCGACGACACTCTTATCGATAGCTATAATCGGACAGGACAGTCGTTGATGGAACATTTGTTTGCCAAAGGACGAGATTCCCCGACTGATGCAGCTATGATGTGTTACCGTTTCCGACATCACAGTGAGTCTGCATTTGACGACGTCCCTGAAACGGTGAAACGGAATATTTTTCTTGTGGACTGGGATTCGAAATGGAATTTAAAGTCAAAGTCAAAGTCCAAGCATTCGCAAGATGTTGGGTTGGAGTGGTTGAGGAAAAACAGTGGGAACGAGGGATTTTCCAAACCAGCTTTAGGAGAATACCTCGCACAGGAAGTGTCTCATTGGACAAAAGCGCCGACGTTTCTCCTGGTGAGCTCGGAAGGAAGTGTAAAAGGTGAGCTGTATTATTGTCCACTTTGTTTTGACATGCCCATTTCTGGATTTGGATTTAGCTGTCATGTCAGTAAAAATCGGAATCGGAATCAGTCGGAATTGGCATTGGGAAATTCAAATTCAAATTGCCTTTCCAAATTGTCACAAGTGTATAAAAAAGCTGTACTTTTTCAAAGAATTCCCGTGCTTTTTGATTTTCCTTTCTTATTAAAAGTGCTCAAGAAATCCCCAGACTCTTTCAAAATAGATCCGTTGTTTCAAAGTGAAGAACAGTTTTTCAGCGCAGTCCTTGAGGGTTCCACACCCTTTCATCGCAAAAAACCCTGGCCAGTGGGATTGGACTACGCAGTTGCATTTAGCCTGCTATCCGCGCTCAATTTAACCACAACAGCAACAGCAACAGCACCAACTCAAACTCCAACAGGGACAGAAGTGGAAGTTCGTGCAAAGGGATATTATAAAATGGCCAGCTTTCAAACCCTCGATGACTCCTTCGTCAAAACGGACCCAATACCATATTTGATGAGGCAAGAAATTTTTATTGTAGGCGAGAGAAGCTACCGCCTAATAACAAGCGATGCGGTACACAGACTCAAGTCGGGCTTGGACATTTATGTGACTCCCTTTCAATCCGCTGTGTGGACAACTATTCTGGTCGTCTTGATAACAACCGCCATAGCAATTTCCAGTCTACTCTGCGGTTTTAGTCTGTGGGTAAAAAAGGGGGAGATGATGAGACGGATTTCAGTGCGGAATTTTTGTGCTGTTTTGTGGGACACTTTCTACTGGAACGCGAGAATACTGCTCGAACAATGTGATGGGGACTTTCCGCACATTTCAATCGATTACACTACATCAAAACCAAAATCAGAATCAAAATCAGCGCCCAAATTTGAGCCACAAACAGAGCCAGAAATACGACCAGCATCAGAACCAGAACCAGAGCCAGAGCTAGAAATAGGGCCCAAAACCAAGGGCACGGGTGACCTGATGAGGTCACCCAAGGTCCACGTCAAGGAGTGGACCCACATTTGTCGCCTCATCCTCGGGATGTGGCTCCTCATGTCCATAATTTTTACAAACGGTTACAAAGGGACGTTGAAAAGTGAATATGCTGTGAAATACCCTTTTCAAACGGATTGGCAAAATACCAAGAATTTCCTAGAAAAAAAATTCCTCTTTAGAACCGAACCGATAGACCCGCAGGATTTCTGGGCGGAATCCCAATTAGCCAACGGTGGAACCAATTTCTCTGTGTACTTTACGCGTAGCGATTTCTCTTGTGAAAAGGATTCTTGGCAAAGGATACTGGGCACCAGAGCTTTTGAATGGCAGGACTTCGACGATTCCCGTGATGCACCCTACATGGACACTCACGTTCACCATCGGGCCAAAAAGCTTAAGACTCAGTGTAAAAGTGCTTGTGGCAATTTGGATCAGAATTTCACCCAATCCAACTGTACGCATATTCAATCCTGTATGGATCTTGCTCTAAATATGATCCTCTTTCACAACAGTTGGCTCACATGTCCAGAAGAACTACCAGAGGTTATTGAAAACATATCCAGGAATAAAAAAACACCAGGCTCAAAAAGTACAGCTGTGCTCATTGTGCAAGATAAGAATTTTCCTCGAATCTGGGACATTTTCAAACGGATGAGAAATCGCAGTGACATTGTCATATTTTCCCATAACAAAAAAGTTGGGAGTGATGATTCCTTCAAGTTTAATCTAAACTATGCCTTAACACCTGGACTGGATCGTCACTATCCCAAAGCTTTGGAACCGCGAATGCGCCATCTTTTGACCTCCGGAATCTACTGGCACTGGGAACGATGGGATCGTCAGAGATTCACGGATTGGACTTGGAATAATAATAAAACTCACTGGGAAATTGAAGAAAAAGTACAGCCGTTCACCGCTTTGTCCTTTGATGAATCGGATGTCGCTCTCGTTTTTCGAGTTTGGACACTCTGTTGGCTCCTTTCTCTGACTTTTCTACTAATCGAAGGTTTTGGTGGCTGGTGGCAAAATGTAACTGTGGCCCAAATCCGTGATTGGACTCGTAGAAAATACTTGCAGATTATGCGAAACAGTAACAGGCTCGTTTTTAGTGTTTTAACAAAACTGCAGGTAGCTAGAAAAAAGAGATGTAGAGCCAAAATCCATACAAACAGCCAGTAATTACTCTGGATGAAAACACTCTCAGTAATCCTACTACAGACCTCTTCTAGGTCTCTCTTGTCTAACTTTTGACGGGCAATCCCGTCAGGATGTTGAAACTATACAGTGTGAAACTACCGATTCGTGTTTATGTAAAAAGTAAAAATCTAAATCGTCAATCGTGGCAAAAGGCAACATTTTAAAAGTCTCTTGCTGAATTAAATTATCATCGCGAGCGGGTAGCACAGCACAGTTGTCATAACTTGAGCTTGGGTCAATGGGGCAATGTGAGACGTCAGTAGTAACAGAAAAAGCATCAAAAGTTTACGGTCCATCCAGGATAGAACCCTCGCCCTTGCCTCACCGTATCAAGTCTCTTAACCATTGAGCTACAACGTCTTACGCTATTACTATGCCACACGATTTGAACTTAATCTTTATACGTATCGGCATTCATTGTATTTTCATTCAAAAGATTATGTAACTCATATTCATTCTGTGACAGAATTTCTGTCTCCTGAGGGAGATTTTCTCTAATCTCTAACGTCTATTTTCTAGTGTAAGTTTTGGGCATAAAAAGGATACATCTATTGTGTAATACTGATTATTGACTACTCACTACATGCAACTGTATACTGTATACTGTATGAAAGGAACAAGGAACAACATTTTACACTTTACTCAGCTTCTGTATGTCCAGTGTTCAGTGTTCACCACTCATCATTCATCATTCATCAAATTAATCATGGCATTGTCCAATGTCCAGTGTGTCCAATATCAATAGTAATGCACCGTCACACGACACATCAAACTCCATTGTCTTCAAATAAACTTGCTTGTATGTGTGCACAGTGCACAGTGACATACATAATATCTATTATCTGTATGAATGAATGAATGAGAGAGTGACGAATGAGGGTCAGTCGGCAGTCCGTATTCTGTATGGTGTGTTGTCCCAAAAAAAATTGGATTTTTCCAATGACACACGAATTAATATGTGTACACACATGACATGCTTATTGCATCAGATGAATGACGATGTAGGAATTTGCAAAGTTTACATAGAGTTTTAAATCGCAATTGTAAATGTAGATATCAAATACCAAATACATACAGATAAAAATATTCAGACTGTGTCCCGATTCCAGATCACTCTCAATTTCAATTTCAATTTCAACTACTCGTACAATTAAAGACTTTGATTATCCTGATCCGAAATTATTATCAATTATCAGTGTTCAACGTCAAGTTGAAATTCAAGTACCGTTTGTTTCCTTCTTGATTAGTCACACTTCACAGTACACAATACACAATACACAAAGCTCAATGTCACAAGATACTTTGTACTAGATTTTTTACTTTCCATTTATGTACGTAATTGTACAGTAGATTCCTTTAAAAAAATTATTTTCTACAGTCTACACTCGACAATCTACAGTCTACAATCTACGATCAAGAGTGTGGTGTCAAATTTTAAACATCCCGTAACTTTTCAAACTCTTTATTATTTCTTTCTTTATTTTTCATCGTCATGGCTCCAGCTAACAATTCCGAGGAGGATTCTGCTCAATCCATTTTGAAGAAGGAGTATCAGAATATTTTGAAGAAAAATGGGATTTTGGACCCAATCTCTGAGGTTCTCGTCACATCCCCGGATTTAAAGGGGGAGCACATGGGAAGTCTCATTGAGCTGGTGGAAACCAAATTTGAGAATGGTGAACCATCCAAACATTTTTTTGTCAAGAAACGACTGCCAATGCAAATGAGTCAAGGAGAGACAATGGCAAAAATGACCAGGGTGAATAAAATTATAAACCTAATATGAAAAGACTTGCCGAAAAGCTAAAGAGGCATGAGCTAAAATAATTAACCCGCCTTTTTTATTTTGTAGGAAATGGTGACGAACGAGGGGAGTTTTCTCCTGGAATTTACAGAGGAGATGAAGAAAGT
>JAQGBI010000469.1:0-15783 GCA_034698325.1 Sminthurinus elegans | reverse complement strand
CGATAGTGGACCACAAGGCACCGAGGGCACCGACCACCGATAGTGGACCACAAGGCACCGAGGGCACCGACCACCGAGGGAGGGGGCGGGGTCAAGTATTGCCCACCGAGCGACCGGAGAATTGAGCAACACTACTCGGTGGGTTGGTGCCCATCGGTGTGTCGGTGCTTTTTAAATACACCCGTTGTGCTGGAGCTTTTATTTAGGAAATTGAGGAGACGGAAAATGTACTGGGCTCAACGCTCCTCTTTCTCATTTCGCCCCGTCGCTGTTCAATTTTGCATCTGAAATACTTGTGTACATGTTGAGTCCATTGAGAATTGAGAACAGCTTTGAGCTCAGCTCCGTCTCCGTGCAAACGGAATAGGAATTCTAGACGAAAAAGTTCCCCATTCAACAAAACAACACTTTCACTCGAGGCTCTTCTGATGCTTTAGTCAAGTCTACTTTTTGGATTCCAGACTACACTCAGTTGTGCCTACAAAAGTTCTTGGTTATGCTAAGGTATTGATATCAATTCATAAATAAATAAGTGTGACACATGATTACTAAAACAAGATTATTGTTTTTTAGCATCATAACATGTACACTGTGACTTACTTTTGTCCTTGATTTTGATGTTGAAGGATGTGGATTGTCCATTTTATTCATTTGGTCCAACTCTCTCTCCTTTTAGAATTACTTTTGTTCACCGTGGCCTTAAAAGTCAAAGAATCATAATTACATATTACATGGACGATTACAACAATATATATACTTATCGAGTGGAACATAAATAATTAGAATTAATCGTATAAAAATGCAACAAAAAGAAAAAAACAACAAAACTTCTATTCAATTATAAACTATACTTACCTTTTAAATTGACGAACGAAACCTTTTAAGTCCTATTTTATGACGTCTCTTGTACAATAATATAAAAGATGAAAATGATAGAATCCCGAACTATGACTCACAAAATCCAAAGTAAATTCAAATTCCTGTGACTCTAAATGCACCTCAACAACACCAGCTATAGGAATAAAAATTATAATTGGGATGTAAAATTGCTTGAGGGCACGAATTCCTGTGACTCTAAACTCAGCTTAACTATATTGACTATGTAGATATGAAAATATACAGATATGCACCAAGTGAATTTTTTATTTGAGCCTGTGCCAGTTTAAATTAGAAAATGTAAAAGAAAAAATGTGATGAAGCTAAAAAAATAACCTCAGAGGACGAAATAGAACAAGAAACTACAAAAGACTGCAAAGTTTTATGGGGGAATTAGTTTTTTTCTGCACATGATTATACATTTTTAGCTTTTTATTAGAACTTTATAAGGTTGAAACTTTTAATCCTTGCGGAATCCATTGACAATAATTGTCAATTATTGACAAAATATAATGGTAAATAACAATTTGAAAGAGAAAAGCCTTGATTATTAGAAAATTACAATTTTAACACACAAGAAATTTTTGAAAGTAATTTTAGTACTTGAAATAAAACAATAATCAAAAAAAGATTCCAGTCAGCTCAAATTCAAGGAGAAGGTCAAGCAAGAGTCCAAATGTAAGTGGGTCGCCCAGTCCGAGGGCAGACATGAGAAGAGGTGGACACTGTACGATTAATAAGATGTCCATTCTTCATGATTTTCTGAATGAAGAAGAGAGATGGAATTGGCACATCCGTCCCGGGTTCTTTCTTGTACAAACAAACCATCTCGCCCGATTCTGCATCCACTTTAAATTTAGGAAACTCTTGAAGGAATCGCGTTTCATCAGAATGGCCATAGTAGCCACGTGGTTGTTGTCCCATTGTTTCTCGAAAACCTCCAAAATGAATTTCCCATACGGAGTTGTCATCAACACTCTTTCGTGTCGCCCTGTCCCATCACACATAAAAAATGCATGAATAAAATGAGTACGACAGGAGAAAAGACAAGTAAAACATCATGCCTTTATGATGGTGTCAAATATCAATATATAAAAAAAACTTAAATCAACAAAAGATAAAAAGTAGTCACATTAAAATGTAACGCATTTTGATTCTTGGTTCTTGCGGCTGTGTAATAAATGAGAGTAAAAGATACAGAATTCTATAGGCGCTCTCAAAAGACAGAAAACAAGGGATTTTAGAAAAGCACCGAGTTTTCATCTTCAGGATTTTCGAATATGATAAAACTGTGTTGGCCAAGATTTTTGCCATTTAAATTTGAAAACGTGGTGCATT
Organism: Sminthurinus elegans; assembly: GCA_034698325.1. Classification (NCBI taxonomy): domain Eukaryota; kingdom Metazoa; phylum Arthropoda; class Collembola; order Symphypleona; family Katiannidae; genus Sminthurinus; species Sminthurinus elegans. Next base: position 13,569 of record JAQGBI010000469.1, on the reverse strand, counting down.
TCTAAAATCCCTTGTTTTGGGTCTTTTGAGAGCGCCTATAGAATTCTGTATCTATTACTCTCATTTATTTTGATACTTTTAGACGTGGTTTGCATTCACCAAAATCGCTTTAGAAAACTGAGGAAACTATTCATAAGTCGAACAGGCTTTAAAATAGAAATTTCAAAATATTCTCTTAAAATTAGTAGACTTGACCACGTTTTCAATGGGATTGGGTTTTAGCCTATTAAATTCCAAAAACTTATGTCTTTTTTATACCACTTCTTCAATTCAGAAGAATGAACGTTATAAAAAAACTGATTTATCTAATTTTGTAGCATTTGTCACTTTCAAGTAATCCCATACAGCTTAAAACTTTGAGTTGTGGGTCATTAGTTTTGTCTCTGACTCCTTCGGCCTCGTCAACTCTACAGTTTTATACTCAAAATATTTTACCCACGCCCTGTGGGAGGAGTTTAAAATCTCCATGGCAACGAAATTGATATTTTAAACTGAATTAGTATGAATGCACAGAAAAATAATATTTAAGGATACAGAAAACGCCCTAAAACCCGTGACAAAAAAATCTCCCTGCAATATTGACCGCATGGGCACCAGAAAACCATGTGCAAAATATAAAAATTTTATAATACAGGAAAGCCTGTCAAATCTTGAGTAAAAGCTTATGGCTCTGAACAAAAACTCGCAGGAATGAGTTTTTTCAAGAAACTATGATAGAATAAGGTGACGGGCACATTTCAGCATGTTTTGGCTGAATTTCATAAAATTAAGTTGAGAAATGTATCTACAATAAATTTTGTAAGATATTTTGAAGTTTGAATAGTTTTGTGAATGTTGCGTTAGCAACGGGTTGTTATTTTGGCTGTATCTAAGCAACAGAGCGTCGTAGAAACTTGAGAGTGGGCTCAAAAAATTGGCCGAAGCCGAAATATACTAAATTCAAGTCGAGATCACTGATTTCGGCCTCGATTTGCCTAGGAAAACACGGAATGTATTTTAAAGCTCTTGGTGAATGCAAGCTATAGGAACTTTGTTTTGAATTCACAAATCTTATGAAGCACCTATAGAAAAACGAATCTGCAGTTTTGACTTTTGGAAAATTTCACAGAACCTCACGGATGTGTTATCTTTCCCTTTCAATAATTAAATGATACTCAATTAAAATATAAATCTCGATTTATTCTCAATTCACAGAATTTTTTTCTGCCGCACTCGATCGAATTCAAATTCACTCACAAAAAAGTCATGTGACTGCGAGCGGGAAAAGGAGCTCTGATTTGAATTTTGAATTTATTCCAGCTGATTTAATTTTTAACGACATTCGTAATTGTGATTATATTTTACCCTGGATTTTAATTGTACAACATCAAACTTTACTTTTAAACAGGAGCTGATAAAGTGACTGCAGAGAGTTGGAAATAATTTGATTACAAAGTGCAATTCGTAAAAGTGAAGATATCTGTATAATTGGATTAAGATTTTATATTGGACACAAAAAGGAAAGATGGAACAAGATCAAAATGCAGGAGTAGACAAAAATGGTAAGTCTATTATCTTTCTGTAAAACTATTAACCGATGATTAGGTAAAATTGTGCAAATGTTTTAATTTACACACACAAAACGCAAACAAGTAAAAAGTACATAATCATGTAATTATTGTTTTGTTTATCAAAAGTGTCAAATGGGTAAAACTCATAATGAAAGACAGTGGCTATTGTAATTATTTTGGGCATGCATTATAAATTGTATTCCTAAATCAGATTGCAAAAATTTAATATTCACATTTTTGTTTTCGTTTTAATCTTTTAGTTGCTCTTTTGTTGACTGATGGATTAAAAGAAGCCTGGAGAAACTTGATGGAGGAATTTCAACAAACTTTTGTTGTGAATCAGGTACTTTTAAATAACTGATGCAAAATTGTTATTTTGTAAACATGAGTGGCTCATTTTATTACATCTTTACTTTTGTACACAAAATCTGAATTATAATTAATAATTATTTTTGTTGTACTATAAATTTTTAAAATGTTTTTTCCTCTGTATTTTATATTTTTAGTTGGATTCAGTTTTGTCCCTGTTGAGAGAATTAGATTCTGCTAGTCAAAATTCAACAAAGAAGAAGAGACTTGAATTTATTCAGAAAGGAGACGGAGATTCACAAGATAATAATAATAATTCATCTTCATTGGAGAAGAAAGTGTTTGGGAATCATTTGGTGAGAACATCTGATTATTATTATTATTATGGGATACTAATATAATATAATATATTATTATTTGAGCTGCTACAATAATTAATTCAATCAATAATATCTTTGCATGTGAAAATTATCATGCAAAAGTTTTTATTTATGCTTATTATTTTGCCATGTTATTTTTAGTTGGCCAAATCAGTCTTTCAATATCTTTCCGATTCTGATCTTCTCTCTTGTCGTTTGATGAACTCTTACTGGAATGACTACGCAACAGACGGTTTATTGAAAAGAGACTTTAAAATAGAATTTGGGACAAGAGGGAATCGATTTTACTTGAGTGGAAGTAATTGGAAAAGTTTGGACATGTTCACAGAATTGTTGAAGCGGAGTAAAAACTTTCCCTGTAACAAATTTGTGTTTTGGGGTGGAAATCTTGGAAATGATGATGCTCAACGATTTTTCTCGTTTTATGGTTCATGTATCAAAAGTATCGAAATCTCCTTTAATGATGGTCAAGAATACAACGAGGATGTGGTGGACAATGAAAAAGGCTTTTCTCCCTATTTGACAGACTCGAGAGTAATTGGAACAATGTTGTCTCAACATCTCCCAAATATTGAACATTTAGACTTGGATTTTGCATACGACGGGAATTATGAATGGTCTGGACACAAATCTCTTTTGTTTCCTCTGAACAAACAAGTGAAGCTTCCTAATTTAAAACAACTTGTCTATGACTCGAATCGTGATGGTGATGATTTCCTTCTCCGTCAGCTGCTTGTGGCCGCTGCAAATCTGACAAGTTTTGAAAAACATTTTGAATATGTTCAAGTGGAAAGTTTGGATAATTTCATCGCAACTGGAAAAGTAAACTGTATTTCTGATTTGTTGTTTCCAACTGAAAAAGAACAACTGGACCAGTTAGAGGAGGTATTGAAACATGAGCCAAAGTTGACCTTGTTGACTTTGGCTAACCTCTCTGATATTTACAATAACTCGGAAACTTGGAAAAGAATCTCAATTATTTTAAGTAATCTCCTCGAGTCGAGTAAAAATTCTCTCACTGAAATTGTTCATTTTGATAGTCTCGGATTTCTTCGTCAGCTCCAACTTCCAGTCCTTGAAAATGTGACAGAACTCGTATTAATAGCCAAAGATGAATCGGGTTTCAATGTTGAAGATATTCATGATTACTCTTTTGCCTTTCTTCCACGAGGAGCAACTTTCTCTAGGAATTTCCCACGACTCCGGACTGTCACACTTTGTTTCCGAGTCTTGATCTCCGATGATGACGCAGCTGATTGGTGGATAAAACATTTCCCTACTGATGAAATTGTCCCAACAGTCAAAATACTTAATGTTCATGATTCCTGTCCTTTTTTGTGGATGGAAAAATTAAGCCAAGTGTTTCCAAATCTTGACACACTCTACGTTTCAGAAATCAGGGATTTCCCAAATTTTTCAAAAGTTGTCTGGACGCACTATCAAAAATTGAAGAGCTTAGAAATTGGCATTGACTTGTCTTCTCCTCTCAACTCTCACCCGGCTCTGGATTCAAGTTTTACTGGACTTTCTCCGGTAGTGTGCAAAATGCTTAACACCTTGTCAAAATCTACTTTGGAGTCAAGCGCGGAAAACTACATGGGAAATGAACCATCACTTTTGAATTTGACGGGTGAGTTTATTTTTAATCGGAAAGAAAAGGGAAATTGTTATTTTTATCCTTTTGTTTGTCATGAAAATGAGCCTGATGCAGTTTGTTCTAAGAGTTACGATACTTGAACCTCGATGATAATAATCATTATTTGCCTTGTTATTTCATGAAATGTATTGTATTTTGGTTTCTGTTTTCTTAATGATTTTAGACCTACAGAGTCTTCAGATCAATTTACGTTTCTCCATGAGCCTTTTAAACTACAATTATCCACCAATTTTGACTCCTGTGACTGGAATCTGTGTCTTCAAGCCACTGAAGAATCTGCAAAAAGTTAATATTAAATGTTCAACGTTGATGCACAATGATGTAAAGCTTAACGAGTCATGTAAGTTTCTACTCTATTCCCTTTTATCTAATTTGTTATTCAAGGAGAGTAAACATTGAAACTTGTTAAAATATTCTTAATGCGTTGAATTTTTATTTTTTTGTAGTAATCCTGCGAAATCTGGAACCGCTGACTCCCTACAAAGTCGAAATAGAAGTGGACAAATTATAATATTATGATATGAAGATACACAAATTATTGAACGCTGATTCCTCCTGAAATTTATGGCATTTCCATGGCATATCTATGCACATGTGATGCAATTTACAATTAACGTAGTATTAAACATAAAATTTAATGTATTGATTAATGAATATCAACCAGTAACCATTTTGTACGTGTTGGATATAGTTAAAAGGAATTTTTTGTAATACATAATATTATTTATAATACACATTGATTTAAGCATAATCTTAGTTAATGAATTTTTGGTCTTTTATCTTTTTAAAAAACAAAAACAAGCGAGCTTTTCTTTGTATTTTTCGCGTGTGTGTCATTTTATCTCTTTCAAATTGCAAAATACTTCGAATACACACGTCATTAATGAATATTTTGGTGATATTATAAATAATAATTTTGGTGAATGTTACGAAATTGTAATTTTTCATCTGTATTAATAAATAAATCATTATAATTCGACCATAAATAAACGTTTGAGACTTTTCGTTTAGTACTTTTTCATCTGCGTGTAAACTTGTGCATGTAGACAATGAGGCAGAACAATCCATTGCATGTAAATAAATGAATGAGTTTAATACAGTGAAATACTGAGACTTTGTGAAAGTTTGACGCCGCTTGAATAAATTAGGCATCCAAAATTAGTTAGAAGCACAGGATGCATTGAAAATGGGGAAAAACGTACTCCACCACCCAAAAATATTGGTTTCATCCAATTTTTTTGCGGCTGTTGTACCTGAGAGTATTGACAAGATTCAAAGATTTCTTCATTTCTTGAGTCCACACAGTTTCAAGAAGACGCAACTACAAATTATAAACTGCTCCTCTCGGGCCAAAAAGACAAATGTAGAAAATTTCAGAGTAGAGACTAGAAACAAAATCAAAAACTTTAAAAGTGGGCAAGATTTAGTGGACAAATTGGAGAAATTAGTTTTAGGTTTTAGTCTGTACATTTTCATACATGGAAAACTTTAAGATCTACCACTAAATTTATTAAAACTTGGTTACCGTATTTGTATAAATTGTTTTCACGTATAATTTCTACTACAAATTTTAGTTTAAATTCTGTTGCTTGATAAATGATTAAAGAGGAAACCCAAGAAAGAAATCTAAATCATGATCATGATCAAGTCAAGGATATCTCCTTCTACTGGCATTTGAAATCTACATTTGACCCTCGCCTTTTTGCTGGGACTTGGTTTTGGCTCCTCCGGATTTTTATCGATCAACCGAATGATAAAACTCCGTTCATATCCGATAACACCTTGTTGAAGAAGAAGTGGATGAAAATCTGGGGTCTTTGGCTCCTTTTCTCCATCGTAATTTCAAATGCTTATAAAGGAATCATCAAATCCGAGTATTTGATCAAATATCCGTATGGAACGGAGTGGAAAAATCTGAATGAGCTCTGGTCCTCTGAATCCAACATTTACCTCTACTACACGAGGATGAGGCATGAACCAAAAAACGAGCTGAGGGCACAACCCCTTTTTGAACTTTACACATCCTACGACAGCGCCCAAAATTGCCCATTTGGAACAAGGTTCACAATATTGAATAGATTTTGTCTAGAAAAATGTCCAAAATATTACTACCCTTTTCAGGGATCCGGCTGTGAAAACATAAGTGAATGCACCCAGTTTGTCGAGTTGGCCCATCAGTTTAACAGCAAAACACTCAGTGTTGATCCAAATCCAGAAAAACTGTCCAGTCACATTGATCTTGAAAGCAATAGCAAAAGCAAATCTTACCATCAAAAGAACAACAACAACAGTTGGACCCAGATAAAAAAGAGGAGGAAGAGTGTTCTAGTTTTTCCATCCAAGGAATGAGAATATTTTTGGCAGGTGTACAAAAGGAAAATGGACCAAAATCCATCCCTCAAATTCGCCCACAATCACAAGTCAAATGAGCAACAGCAAGACGCTTCCTACCAGGAAATCAAGGGTTATGAAGTTGTGGGCAAGTTTCAAAAACACTACCCGGGGTTAGTTCATCAAAGAGCCGCTGCGGTTATGTACAGCGGGATTTACTCATTTTGGGATAGGTGGACAAACTTGAGGAACACAAAATTACAAAAGATTAATCCAAATTTCTATGAGACGGAAACAATTGCAGGGTATAAACAACTCGCTTTCAGGAACAGTGACATTGACCTTGTTTTCTATTTCTTTCTCTCAAGTCTGGCCGTGCCTTTCCTCGCCCTTTTTATAGAGCTGCTCATTTCCCACTACAAACGTATTCTGGATGGAATTAGGAGCATTTTCAAATTTTTACAATCTTGCTGGAAAAAAGTAATCAAACTGTGCAAATTGCAAATAGACAACCTTGCGGCAGTCAGAAACATGGCTGAACATTTGAAAAAGAGCTTCTGATTTATGAGATTCAAAAAGTGTAATAAAAATGCAGTTGAGTAAAATGGCGAGATGTGAGCAGACGACAACAAAAACTTTGCAGGCGCAAAAAAGAAAGGAAGAAAATGAGGAAGAGTTTCCAAGAGAAAGAAAAGCAGGAATTTTTCAACCTGAGACAAAAAACGAGGAGAGTGAAAAAAGCGCAATTGAAATGAATCCGATGAAAGTTGTCGTGATTGAAAATGGAAATCCACCCACAATCTTTTTCTCTAGAATCCCATGAAATCCACTCAACAAAAACCAAATTACACACGCCAAAAGGATTGAAACACTCCGCAACCACGAACTATCGATGCTAATACAATCCCCCTTTGACTTGGTTTTGGTTACCATGACTACCAACCACTTTTTTAGTTTTTAAGTGGGTATATTTAAAATCACTACAAACTTTGACTATGACAAAAATCTTTCCATCTTTTTTTGTATTGTAGATGATTCGTTCTCTTTCTGTATTTTGTGCCGTGTAAATGTAATTTATTTTGTGTGCAGTTCATTTTGACTCATTTGGTTCAGGATTCATTCAAAATGTCTAATTCTAGTTTTGTCCAGTTTTGATTGTTATGAATGATGAAAGATGACAAAATTCCGCGGTTTCTTCTCCGTTGTTCATCCAATTGGTTAATCAGCAGTCATTTTCTCTTTGAGCTGCTAGTGAACTGTTAATGAAATTTTATTACTATTCTGAATGTAGTAAAAAATAACAAATTGACAAATATTTTGTCATCTGCCACTAATAAACAAAATCAGCATTGCAGGTGGGTTTTCATTTGTAAACATTTTTGAGTCTTTTTATTTCAAACTGATAATTTCAAAGACAAATGTAAATATATTATAGAAATTAATTTATTGTGTGAGAAAAAGGAAATGGAAGAAAAAACAAAAAGAAAAATTGTGTTCATCTTAGATCAAGTCCCAAGTAATTTTCGACCTGCTGGAAAAATATTGAAAAAATTGTTTGATTATATTATTGAAAAAAACACGTTTAAACTTTGTTTTAGGTTTGTAAACGGAATTAAACTGTACAACGTTGAAGAATATGACACAATTTTTATTCAGGTTATTCAGTAGACTTTGCAATCAAAATCAACGACCGAACCACGCTGACCAATTCCTTGGCATTCACATCTTCAGAATCCTCATTTTGCTCCACAAAAGAATTGAGGTACGGTAAAAACCTATAAAACAAAAAACGCGTTTAACAATAAAACCTACGTGAAAAATAAGTTGGACTATAAATCAATAAAGCTGAATTTCTGAGCTGCATTTTCTTGTGTTGTTTTTAGAAAAATTCATCATGTGTAAACTTTTTCTGTATTCAAATTCAATTTTAGCCTGAGACTTTTCTTTTGTAGTTTTTTAAACCGCCCCGGAAAACATTTTGTGGGCAGGTACAACTTTTCATGAGAGTGATAAATTGCAAATTGATTTTGCACATGAAAATAAAAGGCTTTTCAAAGATCCCGAGATATTCCTGATTTCTGATGTGAATTGCGATTGCCCTCGACTTGATCAAAATTTCAGTACAGACATTTTCAGTTGCCATAAGAAACCCCTATCTTTCCCAAAATAATTTCCGCAGAGTCGGTTACATAAAACACCTGAGACTTGCTAACATTGAATACAGTAAAAGATTACCCAAAATGATAAAAGTTTTACTTGTTCAAAATTTCCCGATCTCGAGGCTGGCAATTAGTTTTGATATCCTTGAAAGCCTTACTTTTGGATATCCACAGTAGTATTTTGAAATACCAATCAATTTTACTGACAAATTCTTCACTTTTGCTTACGGATAAAATGGAAATCATGATGGCAAAACGGCAGAACAATTCCTTAAAATCTATAGCTTCTTTGAATAACCTCTTCTGCCACTACTCAAGGGAAGCAAAAAAGGAAGCCCACCGTCAAATTTTATATTAAAACAACATTTGATGGAGCGGTAAAGTTTTGAATTGCACGTAATTTGGAATTTCAAAGTGGGAAACGAACTTACCTCAAGTGCATACAGAAGATGATCCAAGTATTTTGATGAAAACGGCTGAGCCAAATTAAACAGGAGCAAAAGGATTTCTACCCACCAACAAAAAAATTCAAAAATCAGTCATCATTAAAAAAACACACGTAAAACTTTGGTTTTGTACTGTTTTACAAAAAATGTACGGATATTGAAAAAGTCTGGCACCTGTAAATCTTTGCATGTTTGGGGGAGTTTTGTAGTAATCAAGAACCGGTGGCATGTACTCAAAAAGATGTTGTGCAAGAGGGTAACCAAATAGAAATCGATCACCTTCGTTTTTCTTTTCTGATGGACAAAAAGAAAAACATGAAACACTTTATTCATCATGAACTTGTGAATTGAGTAAGTGGAAATGCAATGAATAAACCAACGTCATTTACGACGCCATGCACAAAATACAGTTTCAAAGACGATAAATAAACGTCAATAGACTTTGATCTGTGTTACCTTGAAGGATGTTTAAAAACTGTGAATATTTGTGGTCGTCGAGGGTGGTCGAAAAAGCAGCGGCTGCGATTCCCTGCTTCATGATACTCACTTTGTCTTCGTTGGTTAAGGGAAAAGGTCGACCATCGAGCGTCTTCTGGTGCTAAAAGTAAAAATTCAAGATTCAGGTGTCAAATCAACACAAAATCCCCTGGATTGAAACTGTCCTTGTGAAAACAGCCCAAAATAGGCATAAATAAAACCAGAAATAATTTGGATGCTCAAAACAGTAAAAAATTACTTGTAAAATGTTGAGCCAGTTTTGAGCGCTTTCGTCAGTCTCAAAAGATATAAATCCCACAAGTTCAAACTCCATTTTTAAGTCCTCGAGTTCTTGTCGTTGTTTCGGGGTTGTGCTCGGATTTTTAAGACAAATTTTAATAATGTCTACTTCGAGCTTCATGTTGTAGAATCGGCTCCTACGCCTCAGCCAGCTTAAAGTTTTGTCGAAAGAGAACTACAAAAGCAGAAACAAAAGTAAAAAAAACGTTGGAAACATTAGTGACTGTTTTTCGTTTTGTAAACAATTAGATTTCACTGCCATCGTATTTTATTTAGACTTTTTCTATAAAAAGACACACTTTGACTTTAAATTGTTTTACCTGGGACCAAATTCCAAGGGACTCAAGATGGTCTAAAACACCTACACTGCATCTACGGTAAAACTCTGAAGGATTTTTCTCCTTCATGTTGAGTAAAATAAAGTTGGCCAATTTCTGGTACGTGATCTTGTACAACTGATTTGACTCATCTAAAAATTCACTGTTGTCCATCACACTTTCAGCGTCAATCGGAGATTTCAAATTTTCAAGTTTGACTTTGATTGCCTTTAAGCTCCGGTAGTCATCAGATTGTTGATTTTGGATCTGCAGTGTTAAATGTTTTATGTAACGGTCACATTTGGGTTTTTTAATGAGAAACCAAAATGACAAAGTCGCCCTTAGCTCTTGTAAATTGCCAACTAGACTCTTTAAATGCGGAACAGTCCAATCCTCTCTTTCTTCCATCAGATGTTCACAAATATCGAATAGAATTGAGACATCCTTGGATTTTGTTTGACTCTCTTTCACCAGTTGTTGAATCACTCTGTGGATTTGGATGGTGGTCCCTGTTAACTTTTCCCTCAACTCCGATGTGTAATTTGGAAGTATTTTGCCTTTGAAATCTTTGATAACATTGAACTTTGACAAGGTTTTCAAAGCTGAAACAATTTGTTCGTAAGGAGTTTCCTCGTTCAAATCAAGGCAGTCTTCGACAGTCAAAAAATCAGGTGAGAGGAAGCTCATTTGTTTGAGTAATTTCAGGGCTATTGGATTTTCCCTCTCAATGGCAAAACAAGTCTGCTCCATGATTTCATGAGGGTACAATTCGTAATTGTCCGAGGAAGATGAACTCTTGTCTTTTTTATGGAGGTTATTTGACGGCCTTTCAAAAAACTGTAGGTAGCATTTTAAACCCTCTTTCAGTTTCTTAGGAAACCCCGCACCTCGAATCCAACCGACGGCCAAAGTGAAAGCCAGAGTGTAGCCGTCGAATCTTCGATGGAGCTCTTTTATCTCGGGTTCACATTCTTTCAGCTCATCGGCCGAAATTGTTGGGAAGCAAGTGCTAAAATATTCAAGTGTTTCATTGAAAGTGAAATTTTGGAGGTTGATCATCTGCAAATCCTCTGATTCAGCCCAGTCGGAACTTCTGCTGGTTATTAAAATGGCGGGACAGGGGCTAAATCTTGTATGCGGGAAAGAATTGGGCAGGAAATCAGAAATAAGGAAAATTGACTCATTTGCTGTTGGACTTGAAGTTGGCTTAAATTGATTGGCGTTGTCAAAGATGAACAGGGAAGTTTGATTTGAGGTGGAAAAATGCGAATAAATTGCCTTGAACAATTGCTTCATTTCTTGATTTGACATTATCAAAGTTGAGTCAAATTTGAAATCATGGGGGATTTTTAAATGAAAGAATAAATCAAGCAGGCATTTTTGTAAGCTCTCTTTTGTTTCTGAATCCATCCAAAATACTCGACCCTCAAAGAAAGCGGAAATATTCTCAGCAACTTTCCTTGAAAATTCCGTTTTTCCCTACGCCCCCAGTTCCAGCTGTCACCACCAGAGTTTTATCGGGGGATTTTAATGCTTTACAGACTCCAACCAAATGAGTTGAGCGCCCTGAAAAATTGGACGTGGATTTTAGTGGGGCGCAAGGATACAAATGGGCTGATGCAAAATCCGACAGAGGGCGTCGTTCCCTGAAAAATTAGACACTCAATTTAATACGATAAAAACAGCCCTATTGAGTTTATTGTCCTTTTTAGGGTAGCACAGCATCGCAAGCAACTCTATGAGTCTGGACAGATCCGTCTGTCCGTCGTCATGTTTGAATTTTGGCGCGTCGCAGTATTTAGCCTCTGGGGCTCGGGCAAAGTAAAACTATAATTTAGGCAATGTGAGACGGGGGCAAAGTGAGACTACAAATTAAATAATTAATGGACAGACAACTCATGCTGCGCTACTCACACGTGATGCAAAATTCATTTAGCGAGTTTTGGAAACGTGCTTTGCCACAATTTAGAATTTTTACCCTCGAAGCAAACCAAGATAAGCGAAACATTGTAAATAGTATTTTTGCTTACGTGACGTGTGCATGAGTTTCAACTTTTCTCTTGACCCAGGAAAAAACACTTTTCGGGGTGAGTGGGAATATTTTAATTGGCCCCAGGAATTTTCGTTCCACTTCGTGTTGCAGATTTCGGGCAGTCATCCCAATTTGAAGAGCTTTACACACGACATCCGCGCAGTTCCAGTTCTGGAGATTGTACGGGTTTTCCGGGTCCATTGTGTCGATCGGAAGCCAGGATTTTATGGCTTTTGGGTCGAGGAAATCCAATGGAATTTGGACAATCTCTGGCTTTCGATTCCCTTCAGCTTTGATGTCATCAAATAAGGACTTTTTATTTACATGTCCCTTTGCTCTTTTAACAATGGTTTGTTGTTCCGGCCAGTGACTGATGTAAAAGTCGTCATCTTTTTCTGGTCCCGCGACCTTGAGTGCGATGTGTCCAACTACGCCTTTGACTAATTCCATGTCCCAGAAATACAAACAGTGTGACTCCGGCTCCATCATACAAATAATTATTTTACCCTGAAAATATTTACAAAGACACTTTAATTGTAACACAATTTCACAATGCACAAAATTTCAATTTTTTGTTCCAGGAGTAAATAAATACGTTTGAATTTCAACACCACACGTGATTTTAGCATATTAAAACATGGTTTTTCATTTTTGATTGAGCTCACCCCTGAAAAAAAGTAGTTCCAGATGAAATGTGTATGTAGTTTTTACTTTGCAATGCAATTCAAATTCAATTCAGTTCCAATTAAAAAAGCTTGAAGTTTTGACCTGCTCCACTTTTTCAGCCGCGTCAAATAAAATATCAAATATTGAATTTAAAATTTACGATTTGAGTCACTCCTTTGAGAGCATTACTCAACGTAATTACGCGTATTCAAAATATTATTCTGTTGGAATTTGTCAGTGGAAAAGTCCTCAAATGAATAAATAGATTTAAAACAATCAATTTCAGTCGTATTAAATATTCAACATCAAGTTGAAATGATGAGGAGAAATGAAAATGGTAGAGGGAAAATGGCAAGTGAGTGTTTTATCTATTTATTTTTCATGTAGATATTAAAGTTGTAGAGAAGGTAAAATGTACAGCCAACAGTCAGAAGTAGATGAAATATTATCTCTCGCACTCGCACACACACAAGAGACAAATGATTATGACAAAATAGATATGATAAGCCGCCAGTGACGAATTCAATGGTCAATGAACAGTGGAGAGTGACAAAAGAGAGGAAACAAAAAATTGCAAAGTATTTTCAGACTTTTGGCTCGTCCATTTTGATCTTGACTCACGTTTGGGATCACAGAATCAGAGCCTGGTGACAAAAAGGTTGTGAGGTGGCTTCACTAAAATTAAACAGCATTTCCAACAACTTTCTTATTTTCACCGTCGTCAAAAATAGCCGGCGTCATTTTCAAATCGGGATTGAAAGTAAAAAGGCGTCGCTATAACGCTGGAAATTTAAGGCTGCTACTGCATAAAAATACTTACAATGGACATATTTTATGTGCCGGTCAAGTTCCGAGATGACACCCATCCTATCCGACGTAGTTTTTTATGCTGATTTCGAATATCGAGGTCATTTTTCTGAATGCGCCTTTGTTAAGGCCCTAGGA
>JAQGBI010000468.1:0-15806 GCA_034698325.1 Sminthurinus elegans | reverse complement strand
GACAAAAAAGAGGACAAAAAAGAGGACAAAAAAGAGGACAAAAAAGAGGACAAAAAAGAGGACAAAAAAGAGGACAACGAAACGTTTAACGGATATGTTTAAAATACGTTTGGAAAAAAAGTGGTCCACCTGTAATGTTCTAGAACATCCCTATTATGAAGATGGAAAATTACAGAAAACTGCCTGCAATGTTCTAGAACATCCATGTCAATCTACATGGAAAAAAACAGAAAAATTCTACAGTCGCGTTGCAGACGTTTAAAATGCGTTTGAACAGAAACTGTATTGGACGTTTATGTTCGCTTCTAGAATGTTTTGAATCATTGTCAGACATAATAGTTTGTTACGATGTTTGAAAGTTCTATTATTTTCTGTTATGCTCGTTGAGAATGTTCTGGATTGTTCTTCCATGGAAAGTTTCGAAGTGTTTATTATCTGATGTGAATATTCCAGAACATTCTGGAATTTACAACATCTCTGGAACTTCATGGCAGTAGTGCTCGAGCTTGCTATAAATACCAGTCTCAAGTACACAACCGTTTCAGTTGAAGTCTAGAGCTCATGGATTGCAGTTCAAATTATTTGAAAACGTTGTTTTTAATTGTCGAAAGATGAATTCTTCGCGATTCTGTACTTTTTGTGGAAAGCTTGTTTCCGATATGTCTATCTACAGACCACGTAAGTAGAGCAAATAATGTTAATTTTTAGTGGAGCATTAAATTCAGTGATTAAAAATTTTGTAATTTTTCCTTAATTTTGATTTTATTTTCAGGTCGATGTCCGTTTGAAAAATGTGGGGAGCGAATTCCAATTACAACCGGAAGATCCTATGACGGATTTGAGAGATGTTTGGACTGCTTTTCCATAAATCATGGTAATACATGACAAATACGTTAAGGCGAATACAAACTATTTATTATAATGTATGACACATGTATATTGCAGAACATTTTTTTCAATTGGGAATAATTATATGTGTTTGTTTTTCAGCACAATACAAGTTTTGCGAGGTTTGTGGAGGTCAAAAATTGGACGAGGATCTCATTGACGCCATCTTTGGAGAAGAGATGGCAGAAATCAGTGACACTAAAGCTACCAAAAAAACTAAAAAGGCGACGACAAAATTGAGCAAAAAAACATTGAAGTCAAAATCGACCAGTGAAAATAAAACCACACAGAAGAAACTTATTCCTAAAGCTGTTGTCAAGTTGACAAAGGTGAAAGTAGAAAAAGTTGATCCGAAAACGGAACTCAGAAATCCGACCAATACGAGACGTTCCGCCAGAAACATGCACAGGAACTAAACTTACAAGAGTTGTCCAAAAACAGGATTTGACATGCTTTGCAAAACTGGGAGACACTTTAAAACATGTTTTGGTTTTTGTTTTGAGCTAGAATAACAAATATTATTGCAGCTAAAATCTGTTTTACATTTCTCTAATTTTATGTTTAAAAAATTAGCTATAGAAACTGTCACTCTTAAAATCTGCTTAGTTTATTACTTTTAGTACATGCTTCTAGTACAAAATATTTTAAACACATTAGTCACTGCTTTGAAAATATATTGTTGAATTTGGCTACAAACAAATCTTTTGAATAAAGTATATCGTATATATTACACACAATTCCTTTGACTTTGTCCACCTTTATTCACAATAACAAAACAGCCAAAATTATGAGCGGCGGGCAAGTTCTCTAAAAGTACTGATCTAGTTTACGAGATAAATAGAAAACCAATGACGCTTTAAAAATGACTGAAAAATAAAACTCATTGTTTATCGTTTCTGTTTTCTTTTTGCTTGCCATCCAATTTCAAATATTCTTGCATAACCATTTTCTTACTTTGCAGACAGTGGAACTTTGATGATAAATAAAAAAGAGAATGAAAAACTCAAGTGTTTGATATTTTCCAATTAAAACTATAAAAATGTTTATTTTTCAAATAACTGCCAAATATTTGTACATTTCTATATGTTTCTGTCTTCAGACCCCTTTTGCATATATTAGCTCCATAAAAAACTCGACAATAACAAAATGTCAAAAATCATCATAAAAAGTGCACTGTCAATGTTCAAAAATATTCAGCAATTAGCGTTAGCATTAAATTAGAGAAACACAAAAATTTAATATTTTTAAGTAAGTAATATTTTTTTGAGCAGTTACAATTTCATCCATACTTCTCCTAGCTACACAAAGATTTAAAATTCTGCTCGCTTTGTTCTTTAGGTGCTAGTCTAATCCTAAAGTTTGAATTATAACATAGTAAAACTGTTGTGAACACAAACCAAGAAAACAAATGGCGTACAAGTGACACAACATTTTGCTTAAACTAATGTACAAACGAAAAGACTACTATTATTTCATTTCAATATATAATATAATAGGCACAAGAGACAATAGAATATTTTGAGCTATGAACAAAGACCAATCCTTTCATTTGAATTCACGAAAATCGGCGTTTTACATTTTACATCTCATTGAGCAAATTTTTTGTAGTCAACACAGCCTTTTACAGATTGTTTTTAGCTTTTTAGCTACACACATTTTCTACAAAATAATTTTCTTACTCAAAATGACGATTGGCTCTTATTCCTGTACAACCTAATTCAACATTTTAACAACCAAACTGAAAAATTCATGGCGTTTGGTGCTTTATCCATAGGTTACAAAAAATCATTTATAAAAGTACGTGGCAAGTGTTCATTTTACATTTTAAGTACCGTGCAAAATGGCAAAACAAATCCAAACATTTTTTATACATTAAAGTTAACCAAAAACCAGAACATACACAACATTAGACTTGAAACTTTGAATAACCAGTGGGAAAGCAAAATCCACTAAAAACGAGAATGTACAATATAAAATAGATACTTTTTTACAAAGCCATTAATACAAAATGCATACAGTAAAATGAACACTAACCGAAATAAATATTTACAAGAACATAATTCGTAATTTACATGTCCAAAACAGAAAAATAATCATAACATTCAAATAGAAATTCTCTGAAAAATATTCTTCAAGCGAAAACACTATAAAAATATACAATGAAACAATTCATCTGCAAAACACAAAAATAAAATTACTTTACAAAAATCCTTGAAAAATAAAAATGGCGTAGAAATAAAGCATTATTTTTGGACATTTCGTAATGCATCATTTTTTTTATATTGTTATCATACATTTAGTGAAAAAAATATATTATTATGTAGCTTTTGTATCAAAAATTTGTTCAAAAATATAATACAAATATTGAGTTTTCAGTAGGGATCTGGATATTTGCTCCTCTCTGTTTTTCCTTTAAAACAAACCACGGGAATATGGCAAAATGGAATTTAATGCTCGGAGAATGGCTGTAAAATAAAAATAAAGGCATCTCAGTTAGGCATTTTGTTTTTATGGCGTAATTTAAATTCGCAAATTCAATTATCATTTTTGAAAAAATATGAATTGTCATTTAAAAATATTTACAGCTTTTCTAAAATACACACAAACTACCTTACATAAATATTATATATTTTACCTGCCGTAGCTTCATGACTCATGGCATTTTCAAACCCAATTTTGATTGCAATCTGGTGCATCTGATCCAATCCGTATTTTGGGAAGGCCTTGGTAAAAATTGCATCATTTTGAATTGGACCATTACCAACAAAAACGAAAACAAGAGACTCCAGACCTGTACAAAAACAATGAAAAAAGGTTTGCATTAGTCAAGAATGATAAAAGGGCTCAGCATTAAATACTAAATAAAACCCATATGAAACTAGAAAAATTTCTTGACCTCTCAAATTTAAAATAGATGGGAGGTTTCTGGATCTGTAGTAGCCACGGGTAGATCTGAGCTGTCGCAATCTTATCAGAGTCGTTTCTTCAATTCCCAAAAACACTGAATCCAAACAGGAGACTGCATTTCTTACTTCAATTTCCAGGCGAAGAATTTTGATGCTTGAGAAATGCTGAAATATTAATGGAAGCATGTTCTTGATGCCGATGTCGTTCATTCGAAGGGAAATTTCATTAATCTGAGGGAATAACTGATGAAATACTTGCATGCATTGGCATGGGATTTCATTGTGAAATCGAATACAGCTCAACTTTGGCAAGGATTTTCTTGGATCTGATGAAATTGGAAGTCCAGAGGAATTGATTTCATTTGGATTCTGGATTGGGAAATGGATATCAAGAATTTTCAAATTTGGAAAAAAATTTCTTGGATTGAAATCAGAAGGGAAAAATTTGACGGGATTTTGATTTCCATTTCTATTAATTAAGCAGAGCTCCGTGAGGTTTTTAAGGATTGGAAATTCAAGTTCATGAACAAAATTAAAATTCTCCAGAACCAGACTATTCAAAGTGTCTTTGCTATTATTCAAGATGATTTGAAAAGCTTGAAGGCAAGAAGATTTTCTTTGGGGGAATTCTTGTGTTTTGAAGCTGTCGGGGATTTTTAAATTTGCAAGCTCTACTTTATTTTCAGCCAAAATGTCAATATGAAGCATACTAACTTGTTCTGGGGAAAGCACTGGGGCAAAATAATTGACACTCTGGTAAAAAAATGACTTGATAGTATTGACTTTTTTGATAGATTCAAGATAGTGAAGATGTCTCAAGGGAAAGCCGAAAACACTATCCAACTTTGGGCAATTCAAAAGAATTTTTAAATCCATTGAAAGTGGAATGTCAACCATTCCATGATCCCTACTTTTCCAGATTAAAAGCGTTTTTAAATGTGGAAATCCTTCAAGTGTGGGATAATTCTCAAACTCAACAAAACGAGGATTTGGAGCTGGATTTAAAGCGATGTTCTGGACCACTGGCAGGTTTTTCCGAAGATGAGAATAAATAGTTGAATAGTATTCAATCACATTGTGACACCAACGTTCTGGTAGGGATCCATCATAGCCAAAGGTGACTATAGAGTGACCAAATTCTTTCATTAATTCTCTGACCAATTTATCAAAGACACTGCGTCCCCAAATATGTAACCAAATTCCTTTCCACCTAGCCTCCCTCATTTCCTTTTTCATTTTTTCAACTGTCCAAAATTCATTTTTTGTTGTTCCTTTGTGGAAAATCTGAACAGGGAAATTCCCAGAATCTGGAGCTGGCATCAATCTGATTGCAAATGTATAAAGTTTCTCTTCAATTACTTCTTTCCATAACGGGCAAACTTTCATACATGCTGGGAAGTCAATTATGGGGACGTAGTCAAAAATATGTTGTAAAATCTACATATTTAACCATTTTGAAAAATCCATTGTAGATTTCCAAAATTACCCATTTTGGGTTTAATACAATTAAAAAGCATTTAAATAAAATACACGCGGCTACAGTTTGTCATACTCAAGTTGACATGCACCTAAATACTCCAAGGAAAATCAACATACTTTTCATTCAGAACCACTATTGGAAATTTGTACTAATAAAATAAATCCTAAAGCAGAATGAGAATACAATTCTAAAAGCTAAACTTATTCAGTTTATATGTAACCCTTTAAGTAAAAAGAACTAAAAGCTGTTAGTGTAATTATTCATGTTTCATTATTCATTGACAAAGTGCAAAAAATAAAAAAAATACAAAATATAAAAATGCACTTTACATTTAAAATATCGCTAAATATTAAAATAAATGTTAATTGTAGAGCTTGATTTGTGACTGGTCTAATTCAGAATAAAAGATAAAGAGGGTCTGAATTTACATCTCTAATTTACACTCAAAACTAAAAGCATCAAGCTTGAATATTTTCCGCTTCGACATAAAATGAGTTGCTAAGAAACGAAATCTTTATTATGTATACATAAATAAAAAATAAATAATCAATTTCACTATACCAAAAAGGAAACGCAAACATAAGTACTGTATTTTCATACAAAAAAATGGACAAACACACTGGAGTATTGAGAAATACATAATAATGACTTCGATTAATTTTGATGCCGTTTATTTTTTCTAGGGAATCACACTTCAAACTTTAAACATTTTGGATTGGTTGTATTTATAATGTAATACATATTTTATAATAAAAAACATATGAATGCTCACAGACAAACTGTAGTCGCAAATCTCGACGTCAATTTTTAAATGAAAAGTAAATAAAAGAATAAATAAGCAAAATAATTCAGAAGTCATATAAAATTATGATTTTGTGTCCACAGTTTATGAGTTACTCACAAGATATATTTGTGACACTTTATCTTCAGGCTTGTCGGTATACTCGGATTTTTCCCTGGACTGAGAAGAAGAGGCCTTAACAGAACAAAAAAATGACATAAAAAATAAATTTCTGTTTGCTTCAAGCTTAGATCCATGATAATTGATAATTGATAATAAATAGTAGACATTATGCATGCACTCAGACTAAAGCTACTTACTCCGTTGCCACTAGAGCAAGATGCTGAAACTTGACTACGAGATCCATAAGACGAGAGAGCCTCAGAAGTGGAACTGAAATCAACTTTTCTACCCTGAAAAGAAAAGACAACAATCGAAATAATTATTCATGCAAAATCACATCAATCATTCACAATCATAAAACTACATAGGTATTTTCAAAAGACAAACGCAATATTTACTACTCACTACACAAAATAATATGTAAAAGAGAGCAGCCACAAAATATTTTTTAATTTTAATGTTGAACAGTTTTATAAATAATAAATAAATTTTTAATGAGAAACAAAATTAAAAGTCACCTTCTCTTGACTAACTGCATTGCTATTTTTCTCAGCATCATCAAGACTCGTCCCATGACCACCACCACTACTACCAACGACCTGGTTCCTTTCGCTCGTCTGTCCAAACCAAAAAAAATAAAAACAATAATAATTTTCAGTTCATTTTGATTGTTATCTGCACAACATTACACAACATACATAAAGATAAATCAAGATCATATCCATCATTAATTACGAGAAACATATTTATTGTAAAAAAAAGAATAACAATAAAAATGAACTGTAATAATAATAATTATTATTGTTGTTTTTTTTATTTGAAACTAACCCGGCTGTTTAAAGTGAAGACGTTTACATTATTATGATGAAATTGGCTTTCAATCACTTGCTTCTTTTTCTCAACCTAGAATAAACAAGCATGTCAATTGAAATTTTATTAATCCAACAAAATGAAGATGAATCACCAAGAATGTAAAACTGTGAAGGTTACACACACTCACATAATCAATTACTTTTGTAATATATTTTTGAGAGAAAAACAAGTCACTTTAAAAGACAAGAATAATATAATTTTCAAATCAATAATTATTATTGTATTTCATATAATATAATACGAAAACTAAACACTTACTAAACGATAGTGATGACATTTATTTCCGGGTCCATTC
Organism: Sminthurinus elegans; assembly: GCA_034698325.1. Taxonomy (NCBI): domain Eukaryota; kingdom Metazoa; phylum Arthropoda; class Collembola; order Symphypleona; family Katiannidae; genus Sminthurinus; species Sminthurinus elegans. Next base: position 8,460 of record JAQGBI010000468.1, on the reverse strand, counting down.
GATTTGTCACTACTCATTCCATTTTTGGACTTTTTAGATGGTTTCTACAAAAAGCCAAATTAAATGACATTCCTGTAATTATTTTCTATTATTTATAATTGAATGACAACTAATTGACAGTAAATATATTATTATGATTATTATAAACTACATAATAAAAGCATGTAACATGAATTCAATTTCCATATTTGACTATCCATAATTTTGCTTACTAAATGATATGAATTCTAAATTGCTTTTTCATTATTGAACGCATAAAATATTTTGATATTTAGAAACAATTAAACAAGTAAAATAAAAATCCAATGAAGTACATAGTAGTAAAAGTACTTACACTTTTTGATTGCTTCTTCCGTTTCGGCATTTTGATAAAATGTGGATCCAAGTCAATCCAAAACACAAATTAGATGACGATTAATGATTATTTATTATTTATGATTGACACTTAACTGAATTATTAACTTTAATTTTACTACTAAATTAATTCCCAATTTCACTTTTAGCACAATACTACCTCTCGCATGGAATTCATAGGAATGAATGGAAAAATTTATGTACACACAGATAGAATTTTTAAAAAATTCCAGGATGATCTCGTACATTCTATGGCCCTGACATATGCATACATGTACTAAAGTATTTATGCATAATTGCAATATAAAATCTATACTCTATACTTACACTCTGGGCGAATTGAGAATATTCTAGATATTTATGCAAGGAAGTAATGATGAGAATAATGATAATAATGATGTACAAATGATGCTCCTATACAGACAATTGTCATTTACTTTCCGTCATCACGAGATGATGTACATACGACATTCCGTATACAGATAATTGTAATTTGTCTTTTGACATCTCTTCAATTTACCTATTCTTCTTTGTAATAAAAACAGTTTAAAATGTCAGATATTTGTTCTATCTGTAGAGATAATTTAGAAATTGGGAATTTGGCTGTTCTTGAGTGTCTCCATATTCATCACAAGCAATGCATTGAACGCTGGTTGAGAGGCAAACGTAAAAAAATATATTATTTATGTGCAATTTTATTTTGTTTTGGAATTTTTCATACCGTGCGATGAGAGTGAATAAAACAAGAATAAGAAAGAAAAACGGCGTCAAATTTATTTTTCATTTTCACATTATAATCATGCATTTTGTAGTCTTGTTTATTCACTCATTCAACTTTGAATGTGTAAAATTTTATGTGGAGTAAAATAATTGAAATGGGAAATTACATATACTTACATAAAAGCAATAAAAGTGACTACCAATTTAATTTAATTTTTATTTCTTTTTTGAAACAGCAAATCATCGTAAAACATGCCCCGTTTGTAGAAAGCGTATTCACTCAATTCAAACTATCTATAATGAAAATAGACTTGACGATGAACATCAAGGAACTAGTTCCAGTGAAATGAGAAGAGATTTACCTTTAGCAAGTTCGAGGTCGTCAAGACAACCAAATTCCACGGCGAGAGAAATAATTGAATCTTCTGACGACTCAAACGAAACTTTACCTCGTTCGTCTAGATCTCAAATTCCTCCAGCTGCGGCTACAATTTTCAGTGTAAATGGAGCTAGAAATGCAACACCGTCCGCTTCTTCTTCCCGTTCCTCTGAAATCAGAAGGGAATTACCGTTGTCGAATCCTCCATCGCTGTCAAGGCAACAACATTCTAGGGGCATAGAAATAATTGAAATTTCAGAAGATTCAGATCAAGAATCACAAAGTTCTTCTCATTCTGAAACTTCCTGGAATATTCCTGTAATTTCCAGTGTTAGTGGAGCTGAAAATCAGTCGCCGGCGGAAACTCAAACAAATGAAGTCTCTAGAGAAACTGCTTCTTCTTCCCATGGAATTCAAGTCAGAGCAGTTAACAGTCAACGTCATTCACCATCTGATTTAAATCAACTGACAGGTGTTATGTTTCAGCAACGTCCTGATGGCACAACTAATGTCAATTTGTTGGTGCGTCCATCTGGTAGCCAACTCAGTAATTACCCTGGCCCTTCAACTCGTAATTTGGAAAATTCTCAATCAAATATGAATTTTACACCAGTCCATCAGCAGACAGAACAGCAGCCTGATTCTGAATCAACAAGAACAATAGAAAGGAGCAGAATGAGAAATCCAGAGGAAAATTGTGTCTGTCCAATTTGTCATTTTACTTTCCGACTTCGAAATTCCTTACGGAGACACATTTACAGAAATCATCGTCGCGAATTTAAATGTTCTTTCGCTTCATGTGATCAAACATTCACAACCCTTCACAGATACGAGATGCATATGAAAAAAAATCATTAAAAATGTCATCTGAAAAAATTTAGCGGCGTTCAATTCCGAATTTCTTTTATGTCAAATTGTAAAATGTTTTGATGTTTTTTTATTTTCATCTACTTTTCGATTATTATTTTTTTATGTGTAATAATTTAGCAGAATAATATTGTTTTAAATGATGAACTAATTGTACTGTATTTAAAACTTCCTGTATAATTCGCCTATTTAATTTCTTTGCTCTGTTGAGCCTGTTGAAAAAGTTTTAATCTTTTATTTTAAGATGTTTCAAATGCAAAAATTGACTGTATTGAAAAAATAATAATTACGGCTCATTTATTTATTCTTGAATTAAATATGAAATTGTATTTGAATTAAAAAAACTTAAATCTTAAACTGTAATTAAAATGAACTACAATCCAAAAACTGCAAACATTTTAGAAACAATATATTTGTCAATTTAAATACATTTGTCTTGATGTTTTTCATTGAAATTATAAAGAAAAACGAACATCCTAATAAAAGAAAAACCATTCAAATGACTTATCGAAATTTTGAAGCTGTTTTCATCTCAATTTTCATTTATTTTGGCAATTTTCTTGCACAGAAACAATCATCCATTCAAACTAGGATCTATTTAGACTACTGCCTGCGTTTCGACGTTTATTGATTTGTGCATAGTGATTTGGATTTTTCATGCTTCTTTGTTCTAGAATAATGATGAATATGTTTGAAAATTGATGCACTAATTGATGAAAATTACAATAAATACTGGCAGGGACCTTGTTCCAGGCCTCTTGAAAGAGGTTTCAAAAGCTGTATTTTATTTTTTGTATCATGGCCATGGAAAAATAGTTGATATAGAAACGATACTGAGGGAAGCGCAATCATAGTGTGAAGCTCAGTTATTGTATGTTTCTAATATAAAATCGGGTTGGGCAAAACTCAAGATGAAGTTTTCTATGGCAAAGCTCTATGGCAACCAGCACGAGCTGCGCTACCCGCGAGCGATGAAACATTCATTGAGCGAGTTTTAAAATCGTGCTTTGCAACGATTTAGATTTTTATACTAGAGTTTGCTCCAACTGTGTCCTTTGGATACACAACACGTTGTTGAATGTACGTGTAATGTGATTTCATCTGCACATTCTAGATTCTAGATTGTAGTGAAAAATGTAATAAAAAAATAAAAACCCTGAAAAACTCAATTATCTGGCACATTGTCTGGCAAAAAGCGTGTGGGAAAGGATAAAACTTGATAATTAATATTCAATATTCAAAATAAGCAGTGGAGTTTCATATTGTTTTTAGTTTTTATGCTCAAATTGATGCAATTGCACATTTAAAATGAGTGTAATAGAAATCACACAACGAAGGACGTTTGAATATTGAATAAAAATATCCATCAACTTTGAATCAATTCCTGTCTCATTTTCCTTGTATTTTACACACGTCTTTTTATGTGCATCTGCACAATGCAAAGTACAAAATATGTACAAACAAGTTGAAAATGAACCAAACCAAAGACCAAAGTTTTCAACTGCTGTAACTTTTTATCAACCAATAGCAATCAATTTGGTTTTAAAAAAAGTCATGGCTGTGAGCAGGGGATTTTTGTCCTGAGACAGTTAATATCATTCTGTAACAAGAAAGAAATCCCTTTATTCGTGTGCTACCTTGACGCTTCAAAGGCATTTGACTGTGTACAGTACTTTCCACTCCTAGAAAAGCTACTACAGCGCCAATTCCCAATTCAGCTGGTAGATTTTTTTTGACATGGTTCACTCAACAGCGTTTTTACATCAGGTGGGGAATTTGCTGGAGCTCGGGATTTGCTATTGAGAAGGGTACTAGGCAGGGCGGAATTTTGTCGCCCTACTTTTTTGCTGTTTACGTGGACGAACTGAGTCGCCGGTTAAACAGCAGCAAGATTGGGCTGTCTTTACTGGATAAAGTTGTGAATCATCTCTTGTATGCCGATGATGTTGTCCTTCTGGCGACCTCGAGGTATTCATTGGAGAAAATGCTTCAAATTTCTGCGGACTTCGCGGCAGAACATGGTTTGTCTTTCAATGCTCAGAAATCGGAATTACAGCTATTTTTGCCCAAATGGGCTAAAAATCTTCAAAAAGAGGTGACCATCAAGTTTCAAGGGACCACACTTCATCAATCAACCAGTGTAAGGTACTTAGGGTACCAAATTCAGTCCAAACCCGAAAAGGGGGCTGATACTCTCACAGATGCTGACGAAATCATAAAAAGATCTGGTGAAATGTATAAGCGTGCGTATTGTCTACGAACCCGATTTTCTAAATGCTCTGATGATGTTAAAAAACATTTATTCGTGTCATATTTATCAAATATTTATTGCTGTAGTCTTTGGATCCTCAATAAGTCACATATGAACAAAATCCGAGTAACTTATAATAATTGTTTTCGGATTGTGTGCGGATACGAAAGAGACTGCAGTGCCACTCTTATGTTTCAAGAAAATAATGTTAAAAACTTTTACGAGTTACGGCAATTATCGATTAGATCTTTGATTTATAGAAATCATTACAGTACGAACTGTTTAATAACCCATTTAATTGATTCTAATTTACACTATGATTCTAGTTTATCTGCCGAATGGCGTGGATTTTTAAGTAGTTAGTTTTGTTTTCCTCGATTTGATTTTGTCTTGACTTGTGTAATTGACTATACATTTGATTTTGTTCGATTTTGAATAATTTTTTGTTTTGTTCTTGCTTTGTGCCTTTTGAATTTTATTATAAAATTATTCATGGACCTTTGTTGTCTGCCACTGGATCAATAAATAAATAAAGAGAAAGTGGAAATTGGTGAAATTATGTCTACACGTAAAAAACAAAAAGCACTTTTATGCCCTTGTTTATTGTTTATTACGTAATGGCCGGTTTAATTTGCGCAGGTAATATTTCTCAAAATTACAACATTTTTGTTCCATTTAACTTTTTACGACAACGGACAACAGGGGCTTTTTTAATTGCTGTTTCTTGTTTTTTGTGTGAGTATTAATACTTTTGCCTTTTCCCAGTACAAATGAAACCGGAATAAATAAATGCACATGAATTTTTGTCTTTTGTCTTTTTTCAAAATTTTTAGTTTTATGATTATTGATTACTCATTTCCGGATTGGGTTTGAGAAATGGGAGCTTAGATTTAATGATCAAATGCTCATGTATGAAAAAAATTGACATTTTGCAAAATGAGGATTGAAAATTTCACCGTATCAGGATAAAAGCTGTACCCATTAAAAAAAAGTTCCATGAAGTGATGAATCCCGTCAACTCAACTCAAAAAAAAGCTGGGAATTCTACAAACTCAACTTGTTTTGTGGCAAATAAAAACTGGTGGAAATGTATATCTGCACAATTCTTGCACTGAATTCATTTTCATGTATACACACAAAATGAGCAATTAATTTTTACTCCAAGTCCAAATGCAACCCGACACCCGACAACCGGCAAATGAAAAACAAATCCACAAAGACACAAGAAGACTTGATTCTACCGGAAAAAGTACCATTTTTTTTACCATTTCCCATGAAACAAACTAAAAAGAATCCAGAATCCATAACAACATTAGCAAACGCTATACAAACGTACAAACTACAAACTACCAACGCCGTGCTCAAAATTTTCATGGGTGCAATTTTTGCTCCATTTAAAAGCCAAAGATCAAAAAATCATTCCTTATCCGTTGTCCCTTGAACATTGAACATTGTACATGATGTACATTTTTAGCATACAGAATAGAAAAACAGAATATGCAGAATGCAGAGCAGGTGAGCAACGTGACATGAAACAGAAATAGCACTCATTCCGATTTCTGAGTTGGAAAATGTTATTGGCTTATCTCTCTTCTCGGTTGAATTTTTGATGACTCGTGGACTTCCAAATGAGCTCCATGACGCTCAACAAAGTTAATCCACATTTTCCGCTGAATAAACAATTGAATAATAAATTTGCACTCATTTCGCAAGTTTCTGAACCCGTTCACAATCGTAGTTTGCATTTGGCACAATGTAAATGCACAATGGTCAGTCGCATAAAGTCTACACTTTGTCTTTCCTTCGCTGTCCAATGTCCAATGTTCAATGTTCAATATTCTTTGCTCAAGGTGGCCACGTGTGAGATAAGGCGAGGAGCCTTAATTGGATTTATATAACAGAGTCCGAGAGTCCGAGAGTTTCAATGTAATTCTGCACACAACTCCGTTGGAAAATGATAACTCTGTTAATTAAAGTCATGGACGAAGCGACCGGACTGGCACCAAAATGTCTAATCGATAGAGCTGAAAAGGAGACAGAAATAGAAAATATTAAACCCCGTTCCAGACGGCAGAATTTTCTTCATTCTTCAACCCAACTCCACTGCAGCTACAACTAAAACTCCGCCAGCTCCATAGTTTCCATTTAAATTCCAATTTAGAACAGAAAAAAATATAGTCACAGAAGCAGCTGCAAAATGTTGACATTTGAAGAAGCTGGGTGGATCTTGAAATTCATACGAATTTGGTCCATTTTGAATTTCATCCCAATTGAAATTGACCTGAAAACTGGGAAAATTGGAAAGCAGTCCAATAAAATTAGGGTTTTGCTGTGGAAAATAATATTTTTCTTTGGGGTTCTTCATTTGCTCTACATGATTTTGAGGCTTGTTCAAGTGACGGTTTTGGAGCCGGAAAAATACTTCAAATGGAATGATTTTGTCTTTCACTTTGTGTTTACTGTCGCTTATGCTGCTTTCCTCTTCATTGGGTTTCAAATCTTCTGGAAAAATCCAGAAGAGTGCATGACCGTCTTCAACCATCTTTTTCAACAAGGACAAGGAAAAGCTCCTGTGGGGAAAACTATGGATGGAGGAATCCAGCTCAGAACCATGTCCAAAAAACATCGTCAAGGTAAGAAAAAGCTGCTATTTTTTTGCATTTTTCGGGAAATGGAAAAGTGTAGCTGATTCATGTGAATTTTAGGTACTCGCTCAGGAGTTGCTTCAAAAATTGGGGACAAGTCAGCTTCAGTTGGACAACGTAATCCAGTTCCAAGTCTAGAGCCAGAATCAGAATCAGAGCCAGTCCAAGAACAAGAGCAATTGCAAGGACGTCGTTTCTTCAAATGGCCTCTTCAGTTCTCTGCGGATGAAATTTTGGCCAAAGTATTTCCATTTGTCATAGCAACCTCCGTCTTTCGCTTCACCATTATTTTCGGCCTTACTCCGAATCGGCCTCAACTTTTGTTCTCTTGTCTGCCGCCAGAGTGGAAAAATCCATTCAGTTTCACCGTCCTTTTGGCGGCAGAGTTAATTTGTTTAGCCCTGGCCTGCGCCACTGTCGTATTTTTCGTTGCCCATCAGCTTTTGTTCCTCGGCAGATGTCAAGCGGATTTTGAGCGACTCAACTCTCAACTCAGGTAAAAATTTAAAAAAAAATGTTTGCTAAATATTTTTATAGTTATGAATTTTATTAGAACTGATTCGTAATTTTGGCCTCAATGTTTCAGAAATCTGGAGAATCCATTTTCACATCAAAATCAGACGGTTCAAAGTCAAATGAAGATTCTTCGTCAAATCTTAAATGAGATAAAACAACTCGTGGTTTTCATCGAGCTCTTCAATTGCTGCTTCCCATTTTCTATTCTTGCTTTTAAAATTTTGTGTTTGTCTGCACCAATTTTTGGCTATTTTTTCACGATTCGTCATTTCCAGGATTTTCCATTAATCACAATTTTTTCCTCTTGGGTCGCTGCCGTCCTCACTTTGCTCTACACCATAATTTATGAACATGCTTTTTCCATCCCCCTGAAAACGGAGGAGCTGAAAAATGAATTCCTTCTCATTGCACAAAAAACAGTATCAAAATCAATAGACAGAAATTTCAATCTCAATGCAAATGAGAATCAAGCCAAGATGTTTTGGACTGAAATGAAGAAGGAAATTGGGAGAATTCAGGATATTGGGATCAAAGTAGGAAGTTTTAACACGCTGGAAAGAGAATCCACACCGAAATTTGTGGATTTTGTACTCAGGAACGTCGTCACTCTTCTCGTCACTTGTCCAAGATAAAGATGACAACAGTGATTCAGTGAAAACGAGTCGGAAGAAGAAGCCGTTGCCATGGGAATATGAAAATCTTCTCTAGTACTCAAAAGCTCAAAGGTT